>CAIGRB010035222.1:46043-60780 GCA_903798255.1 Fraxinus quadrangulata | reverse complement strand
CAATCAATAGTAATAAATGATAGCTCAAGTGTTAGATGAAAAACTCTGATAAATGTGATAATCAAAATTTAGATTCAACCAATCAAAGTGTTTCAATGAGAAGATGAAGAAGAAATAAATGCAATGTAAGTTCCAAAAAAATCTTTTCAAAATCTCTTTTTTAATGAATAACTGTAATAAATTAAGTACTAAGAGAGAAATGAGAAAGTTTGATGAATATGATGATTTTAAAAGTTTGATTCAATCAATCAAAGTTTTCAATATGAAGAAATAGAAAAGTTTATACAATGTAAATGCAAAAATCTTTTTCAAAAATATATCTCTCTTTAAAGATTGATATAAATAAGTTAATTATAAAGAGAAATGAAATGATTCAAGAAGTTTTGATTCAACAATCAAATTTTTTGTTATGAACAAATAAATTAAATGAATGTAAAAATGTAAGTTCAAAAAAGATATTTTAAAAACATATTACACAAGAAAGCTCTCTTGTAGTTGTTTATGAATGCATAGTGAAATAGTATTTATAACAGTTAAACGCAAAATATTCTGCCCAACCGAATGTCCGCAATTGAACCAGACGACTAAACTAGCCATTGTGCGTTAGAAATCAAAACGATTAAAAAAATGACCGTTGGAGAACCGGACATTCACCTGGTCAATAGGACGATCGGTTGACTTTGACCTTTTTTTTTAGGTTTTTGAAGGAGTAAGTAATATTGTAAAAAAAAAAAAAGTTTAAAATATCAAGTTGAAAACTTTTGAAAAATAATTTTTTTATGCAAGTGTTTTTATAAAATAATCTTTTCGTGCATAAAACGATTTTTGAGTTTTTATCATTTATTACTAAATATCAAAATATTAGTACCTTTATATTTGAACTAAGAAGTATAGTTTTTTTTATCTTGTTTCGAAGTCTGACTCTTAGACTTCTCATCTTAATTTTTCTTTGATAACGTCTCTCATGCTCTTGATCTTACATTTTCTTGACGTTTGTCTTTTAAGCTCTCGTTTCGAATTATTTGACTTGAATGCTTAACTTCACATTTGATCTTTATTTCGAGTCCGATTTATATGTTGATTTTGGCAATACTTGATTGATTTTAATATTGAACTATCAGCACTTAATATCAATTATTAGAAACAACATTAATCTTGTTTGTTATGATCAAAACATTAAGGATGAAATCAGCCATAGATCAACACATATCTTGTTATTACTTACGACCATGAATGATTTAAAATTTAGTCATATATAATTTATATCTCACAATCACAATTCTTTGTGATTAACAAATTACTAAGATTTGAATCTAAGAATTCTATTATTTAACTTATTAGAATATTAATTCAATTAAATGATAGATCTGCCATAAATAAAATGTATCAATTAATATAAAAAATGTTTATGTACAAAATTGATTGGAATTAGGGCATAACACTTACAAATTCTCACTTGTACTAGATCCAATACTTATGTATCTTATACCATAAGAATTTACATGATGATCATGTTTGTGTTGCGATAACTTTTCATCAGTGGATCTGCAATATCATCAATTGTGGGAATCAATCTTTTTTTATATTATTTCTTTGAATTAATTCTTTGATGAGATGATACTACCTTAACATATATTTGGATAATTGATGAGACCTTAATTCATTCGCTTGCACGATGCCTTCATTGTTATCACAAGTATGTGATCAACAATGTTATGAACAACTCTAAATTCATTGATGAACTTCCGATCTAGACCACAACCTTTGTTACAAGTAATGATGTATAAAGCTTCTGTTATTAAGTCAACGATCGTTTTCTGTTTGGAATATTTTCAACACACTCTTACGAGTAAACTAATATTCTGATTGAGATATGCTATCATTCTAGTCTCAGTAGAAGTTAGAATCAGTGTATCCATGAACTCTCAGTTCATTTTCTTCATATAAAATTTTCTCAAGACTTTTTCTATGTAATTTGGGAAGAATTAGGCAATCTTCCAAACATATCTCTATAGATAAGTTGCTTCTTCTATATCTTTCATTGATTTTATTATTATTATTATTATTATTATTATTATTATTATTATTATTATTATTACTTTGGAATAAAAAATAAAATGTAAAGGGGGAAATGAAATTTCAAATCTTGGAACTAAAATTTATTTCGAATTACTTATTTTCTAAAATAGATTAATTGATGAAACAAGTTACCAAAGTAACCTCTCTTGCCTAAATTAATTTATTTGAAATATTAGGAAGGTAGTGTATACGTAATTCATGCGAATATTGACCAATCCAAAGGAAGGTTAATATTTGGTCGAATTATTTACACACATGTAGTAATAAATATGTGACAATTGTAAAGTTTTACATTATGTGAACCATTGAGTCGGTCTAAAGATAGACTTGATGTTTGATCGGATTTATTGCTAATATTTGATTATTACACCAAGAGTGCCACTTACAAGTTGATATTTTTGTTTAAAAACTAAATATCAATGTTGTGCTCGATCTCTTGTAATGTGGTTCACCATTATTTAAAATTATTGATTGTTCAATACGGATTCATATGTGAACGTGTTATTTAGATTTAAGTTTTCTATTTGATTAATCCATGTACTTGTACAATAGCTGTCATAATCAATTCAATTCCTATGTTTAAACCAAAGTTTAAGGGTTGAAAAGAGAACGTTTGTATCATTCTTTGCGGCATCGATCTAGACCTTGCATTAATTTTACGGATAAAAGTTTCGCTAATAAAAATGGACTCAGATAATTGGAATCGTTCAAGCCACCGAAGTCCTATGATCATAAAGCGTAGAATTCCAGCAACGTGTGGGTGCTGTATCTGATGAGGTAACTACTACCAAGGAATTTCTTAAAAAAATTGAAAAAATGATTTGTAAAAGGCAATAAGGCCGGAACTAACAAGTTTTTAACGAACTTAGTTTAACTAAAATATAAATTTAAAGAAAACATAATGGAGTACATCATGAATATGTCTCATCTTGCTTCAAATCTAAAAGCATTAAAGCTTGAGCTATATGATGACTTGCTAGTGCATTTAGTTTTGATTTCTATTCTTGCATGATCCGATTAATTTAAGGTCAGTTACAACTTTCAAAAGAGAAAGTGGACTCTTAATAAGTTCATTCCATATTATGTGCAAGAAGAAGAAAGACTAAAAGAAGATAAAACTGATATTACTCACTTGACACGTACCTCTAAGGATAAGTTATAAAGAATAAGAAAGCTGCATTTGGTTCGGTTTAGTATAAATAGCAAAATCCTGAAAAGAATAAATCTTGATGTTATTTTTGTGAAAATCTGGGATACATAAAGAGAAATTGTACTAAATCCCACGCTTGACGTGTAAAGAAAAGTACACTTCTCACTTTACTTTGTTTTGATGTTAATTTAGTTTCAATACCTAGATACACTTAACGGATAAAATTCCGGTGTCACCACTCATATAAGTGTGTCTATACAATGTTGTCTGAACAACCAAAAGCCAATTGATGCCGAAAGATTCATCTATGTGAGGGCAATGACAAATCAGATAAGCTTGAGGATGTAGGGACTTTTATGCTATTATTAAAGACTGATTATGATTTGAATATGAAAGAGATATTTGCGGTACCATCGTTTAGACGGAATTTTGTTTCTATTTTTACATTGGACAAATTCGGTTACCCTTGTTCAATTGGAAACAATCAGTTTGATCTTTTTTTTTTTTTTAATTCAAATACTATGGGTACCAGTTCTTTATCCGGTTACGATAACCTATATTTGTTTAATACTGTTGCCTCTTATAAAGAAATCTTGTATGTGAATTTACATTGTATTAAACATAAATTAATCAATGAGAATTTTACTTCGTTATTGCACAAACGATTAGGTAATATCTCTAAAAAAAGAATGAAAAATCTTATGTCAAAAGGAATTCTTGATTTCTTTAATTTTTCAGTTTTAAGTGTTTATGTTAATTATATTAAGGAAAAACAAACAAACATAAGGAGATTATGTATCGATAAAACTTCGGACATCTTAGAACTAATTCATACGGATATCCGTGAGCCATTCAATTTGACTTCTGGGAATGGTCAAAAATAAGTTATTATTTTCATAGACAAATTTTTTTCACTATGGCTACGTATATCTCATCTATGAGAAATTTCAAACAGTGGACATATTCAAGGCATACATGACTGAGGTTGAAAAATAACTCAGTAAAAAAATTTAATAAGTCAGATCTTACCATAGTGGTGACTAATATGACATATATGATGGATCAATAGCATAACGTCTAGAGCTTTTTGCTAAATTCCTGGAGGAATATGGAATTATCCCATAGTACACTAGAATCTCTCTACGTTGAAACACTAAATACTGCAGCTTAAATTCTCAACAGAGTTCCAAGTAAAGCAATTGCTGAGGGGTTACAATTTTTTTTAAAAGTTCCAACTATTAGATCAATTTTTGAAATAGAAAATGTCTAATTCCTTGAGGATGTAGAGTTTGCGGGGCGATAATGTTATAATGTTAAGAATTTTATCTTGGAGGAAGAATATGCATATATTTCTTCTGTTGCAATTGACAATGATCAAGATCAGACAAATTCTTGCTCCAGATCTTGTTCAAGAAACAATTTCGGATCAAGATTTGCAATTGACAATGATCAGAACCATGGACAAATTCTTTCTCTAGATCTTGTTCAAAAAATAATTTTGGATCAAAACAATATTATAAAATCCCCTATACACAATCAAAAGATTATTCCAAAAAAAAAAAAAACTCAACAACCTCAAGAGCAAATGTATAAAAAGGAGAAAGACGTTTCAGATGACTTTATAGTCTTTCTTCACGAAAATAAGGATGACATAGATTAATGGAAGAAGAACTGATCAATCAACTTTCATCCATCCATGCAAAAAAATAAATCTAATGTGTGGATTGATGTCATGCATAAAGAGATAAAGTTCATAAATAACAATGACGTTTGGGAACTCATCTTATTGTCTGAAAGTACGAAACTTATTGGTTATAATTGGATATTTAAACCTAAAAGCGATTCGAAAGGTGATGTGGAGAGATATGAGGCTTATCTTGTTGCGAATGACTTTACTCAAAAGGAAGGTATTGACATTAAAGAGTCAATGATATCACAAATTTTATCAAATAATTATCTCATTTGGTTTCGAGAAGAATTCAGTTGATGATTGTGTATATTACAAGTTAAGTGGGAGTAAACATATTTTTTGGTATTGTATGTCAATGACATACTGTTTGTCTGCAATGATATAAGTTTATTGCATGAAACCAAGAGATTTCTGTCATGAAATTTTGAAATTAAAAAATCTTGGTGATGCCTGTTTTGTATTAAGAATATAAATACACAGGGATCATTCTCGGTGTATTTTTAGATTATCATAAAAGAGGTGTATCGATAAAATTCTTAAGAGATTTGTGATACAGGTATGTAAATCAGGTGATATCCATGTTGCCAAGGGGGACAATTTTAGTCTCAATTAATGTTCTAAAAATAAACTTAAATAAAAGAAAATATACAAAATTTTCTGCGCTTCAGCAGTTGGAAATTTAATGTATATTTAGCTTTGCACACATCCGGATATAGCATTCATTGTTGGAATGCTAGACAGATATTTAATTAACTCTGTGATGAAAATTTGGAAAGCAGCCATTAGGTTATTCGATATGTATAGAGAACTAATGATTAGATGATCACATCCAGAAAAATCGGATCAATTGGAGATCATTGGATATTTTATTTCTAATTCTGATCATGGAATATGACTACAAAATATTGTCACTATGCTGCATATTTTGGATGGATTTGAAAGACCACTTTAATTATTCTGTGACAATGACAGTATTGTATTCCAACATGAGCCTGATGATGTCAAAGTTTATGGACATTAAGTTCATAGTTGTTAAGAAAATAATTCAGAGTGGTTAGGTTTCTATAAAGCATATTAGGACAAACTCCATAATTATGGATCTATTTACTAAATGGCTACCACTTAAGGTCTTTCATCAGCATAATATTTACATAGGTGTTGCATCTTTTGATGATATGTCAATTTNATATGCCAGTTTAGTTGGAGTTTGTATTCGAATATTTTCTATTTTAGACACATATTTTTATACATAAATATTCGATTTATTTTAGAAATAAAATATTCAGTTTAGTTCCACTCTAATTAAAGTTTATGGTTGATCTCATTAAAGAATAAAGTATGACAAATTGGAAATATGCATATTTGGATCACATTATATGTAATTTTCATACTACACATTCACACTTGATCTATGTTATTTGATTGTGTTGATATACGTGACCATTGAGGGTTTAGTTATGACACTTGTAACGAAAACTGCTTTGATCCTAATTGATATAATTAATGGACGAGATTGTTCGGAGATGATTTTGATTATGATAGCAAAAGTCTTTACATCATAAGGTTATACACATTTATTAGGTAGCATGTATTGCCCACGTGGAAGATTATTGGATTTATTAATTTGTTATGTGGGCCTACATATGTAATTAATTGTGTATAAGACTATCTTAAAATTGAGCTCAATTAAAGTGATATAATAAAAAAAATTTAAATTTTTGGGCTTATGACATCTAAATAAAGTGTGGACCGAATTATGTGTAGAGATAGGATCCATTATGGTTGTATTTGATGATAGGCCAATATATATGGAAACTATATATAAGATTATAGTCCCCAATTTATATGCAATTTCTCATTATTTGTTTCATCTCATCAACATAAGAATACAATAGAAAGCATATTGAAGAAGAAAATTCAAAACTCACAATCAAGAAGAAGGATTGGAGCAATTAGATTGAAAAACAAGATAATCAAGATTATTGAGTAAGAAGCAAAATCAAGATCAAGAACTCAAGAATTAAAAGAGTCAATAATCCAGATTCCAGATTCGGAATGAAGATCCAGTAATAAAAAATTATTCCTAAAGAATTAAAGTATGTTTTGCACTATTAATTTTCTTGATAATTTGACATGAAGAATCTTAGCAATAAAGTAATTAGATTTTCTACTTTTATAAAGTTTAATGTTTCATAAAGTTTCAACACGAAGATTTTGCCTCTGCTATTTGTTGTAATTCATCCATCGTTTTTTTGAAATTGACTTCCTCAATTTTGCCTATGTTCTACTTCATTAACATGCAACGTAGCTGTTGGTCCGAAGTGAAGACGTATTATTTGTGGTTCACGTGCCAGTATGTAGTAGACATGAACTGGAAAGATCGTTCTTTTACTGGGGTTTGGGCCGAAGATGCTCTATTGCCCCTAGCTGCAAAAAAATTTACCCTTGTGAAAAAAAAAACCAATTGTTTAAGAATGAAAAAAAAAAAATCCCCCAATTGTAAAGAAGAAAAAAAATTCCTCATACCCAACTGGATATGCCTTGGAATAATCTGATTCTTCTTGCCGTCTCTTGCAGCATTCCAAGCAAGCTCCAATAACTAAAAATAAAAAATCTAAAGTACCAAATCCGCGAACATCAGATATAATTTTATACACAAATACGACTAAATATTAAAATCACATTTATGGACCTTACCAGCAAGGCATTTGATGCTACCAAAAATCGTACATGTTTATTTTCGAGTTTGATGATTGAGAATGAGCATGAACGAGATCTTTTAGTACCTGAAACAAAGGAGTTGATATGTGTCCTCATCGCCTTCGATACTTAAGTCAGATAAAGAATTTGTGATAAAATATATGCTAAAGATTATGTGAAAACGTACCTAGATAATGAATTGGGATGTTGTATTTATAGAGGTATGTTGTACATTTTCGGTAGGATTAGGTTATTCAATTCCTTAAGAGTCCTGCTATGCTTAGGAGTTGTAGCTTGATTGGCTTAGTAGTATTGACGTATTTGAATAAAGATATGATTCCAATGATAGGGTTCCTATCAAAAAGGGACAGGATCGGTAAAATGCACGAGTTTTTGAGATGAGATACATATTACAATATCAGGAACGAGCAATAATAGAGAAAAGCTGGATAGCTTTAGGTGTAGGCATGACCAGTCTTTGATTAAGTATGATTAGCCTTTGATCGGGGTATAATCAGCATTTGATTATGTATGATCAACCTTGAAAATAAGCATGGTCAACTTTGTGATTGGCCATTTGATTAGGCGTGATCAGCCATGAGAATATGCATGATCATTCATTTGATTAGGCATGATCAACCATGAAAATAGGTATGATCAGCCTTTGGACTAGGCATGGTCAACCTTGAGACTATGCATGATCAACCTTATGCGTAGGCATGATCAGCCTTTTAATTAGGCATGATCATCATTTTGATTAGGCATGATCGGCCTTGAGATTAGGCGTGATCGGCCTTTTGATTAGACATGATCGACCTTTTGATTAGGCATGATCAGTAGTGAAAATAAGCATGATCAGCCTTTTAATTAGGCATGATCAGCCTCGAGACTAGGCATGATCAGCCTTGACAATATGCATGATCAGCCTTTAGACTATACGTGATCAGCTTTTTGATTAGCATGATCAGCCTTGAGACTAGACATGATAAACTTTGAGACTAGGCATGATCAGCCTTTTGATTAGCATGATTAGCCTTTTGATTAGGCATTATCAGCATTGAGACTATGTATGATCAACCTTAGGACTAAGCATGATCAACCTTGAGACTAGGCACTATCAGTCTTTTGATTAGACATGATCAGCCTTCAAAATAAGCATGATCAGCCTTTTGATAAGGCATGATTAACCTTGATAATAGGGATGAACAACCTTTTGATTAGACATGATCAGCCTTAAAAATAGGCATGATCAGCCTTGAGACTAGGCATGATGAGCCTTTTGATTAGGCATGATCGACCTTTTGATTAGGCATGATCTATAGTGAAAATAAGCATGATCAGCCTTTTAATTAGGCATGATCAGCCTCGAGACTAGGCATGATCAGCCTTGACAATAGGCATGATCAGCCTTTAGACTATGCGTGATCAGCTTTGAGACTAGACATGATCAACTTTGAGACTATGCATGATTAGCCTTTTGATTAGCATGATTAGCCTTTTGATTATGCATGATCAGCCTTGAGACTATGTATGATCAACCTTTGGACTAAGCATGATCAGCCTTGAGACTAGACACTATTAGCCTTTTGATTAGACATGATCAGCCTTAAAAATAGGCAGATAAGCCTTTTGATTAGGCATGATCAGCCTTGACAATAGGCATGATCAAATTAGGCACGAACAACCTTTTGATCAGGCATGATCAGCCTTTTGATTAGGCATGATCAGCCTTGAGACTAAGCTTAATCCCATCCCAATCATTGTTCTGTATTTTTCATTGTTTGTTTAATGCACGTCCAATCATTTTTATTTTTATCGAGTTCAAGCTTTGAGATGCAAAGTTCGAGCAGCTTTTTAGAAAATAATCTATTAAATAACTTAGAAACTCGAAGAGCTTGAAGCTGCAAAGCTCGAGCAACTTCTTAAAATAATAATCAAGTTGGAAGCTCGATGTGTATTCCTGAGCTATATAATATACCCAATAATCTCAAGCAATAATATTTTTAGACTATCAAGTTACAGATTCGATGTACATACCCAAGCAACATAGTGTACCCATTAATCTCGAGCATTAATCTAGAGGAGATGGCCACTCGAGTGCTCGGGCCATATGGTTGGGGAAAGACTTTGGTTCGCTTGCACATGGTAAGGCTTTGATATGCTTACTCGAGGTAAGTCTTTGATTTACTTACATGGGGTAATACTTTGATTTGCTTGCTCTGGACAAGGTTTTGAGGTGCTTGCGCGGGGCAAGACTTTAATTTACTTACACGGGGCAAGACTTTGAATGCTTGCATGGGACAAGACTTTGAGGTGCTTGCACTGGGTAAGGCTTTGATTTGCTTGCACGAGGCAAGACTTTGAATACTTGCACGATGCAAGGCTTTAAGGTGTTTGCACGGGACAAGGCTTTGGTGAGCTATTCAAAATGACAAAAAATAAGTTTTACTGGGATATAATCCCGACTCTGACTAATCAAAACAAACCCATCCTACTTAAAAATTGAACGTGGGCACGCAGGCCCAACCAACTAAAAGGTAAAAAGATGCAGGGCGCGTAAACTTGACAAACCAAAGAAAAGAGAAAAATAGAAAAATCAATGATTAAATGTAAAATGAATTACTCGTAATAAATCTTCAAATTATCAGCATTCCACTGCCTGGAGAATGGTCTGTGTCTCTTAGGCTGTATTTCTGGGTTAATATTAAGTTTATGGATCGCTACACTAGGGTCAATCTCGGGTATGTCCTTTACATTCCAGATGAACACATCAATATTGCGAGACGGCAGCTTATAAACACGTACATGAGGGTGGCATCAAGATCTCGTCCAATCGTCATTTTTTTACTGTGCTCGAGCTCAAGCTCGACCTCTTCCAATTCTTCCACAAGAGCAAGTCTTCCTCTGAGGTTGGGCTCGGGTTCAAATGACAAGATTTACATGACGTTGGTGTTTATTATCCTAACACTAGTAACATAGCATTATTTAGCAGCTGATTGGTCTCCACGCACTATCCCTATACCATTACTTGTAGGGAACTTCATAGCAAGGTGAAAGGTAGACTCAATGGCTCTGATCTTGTTAAGCAATGGCCTTCCCAGGATTGCATTGTAGGCCTTTAATGGGCGGACCACCTGAAAAGACGTTATCTCAGTATAGCAAGGTGAAAGGTAGAAACAATAGCTATGATCTTGTTGAGCAATGGCCTTTCCAGAATAGCATTGTAAGCCATTGAAACACGGACTTCCAGGAATGATGTATTTTCAGTCACTTGCTTTTGATTCAATCCAAAAGTAAGGGGAAGATTGATGACTCCCTCTAGGATGATCGTACCGCCTCCAAATCCTTGAAGTGGGGTTTTAAATACTTTGAGCTGTTTGGCCAAAATCCCCATCCTAGAGAATGCCTTATGAGAAACTATGTTGACTGCACTTCCACTGTCAATCAGAATCCTCTTCACCTCAAAGTTAGCTATGATAGCTGATATGACCAAGGCATCATCGTGAGGATGTGATAAGCCTTCCAAATCCCGTGACCCGAATATGATATCTTCCAGGTTATCATAAATTTACCTTGAAGTTGGGATGTATTACCTGACATATTGCTTCCGCCCACTGTTCGAGTCTCCTCTCGATGTTATACCTCGAACAATAATGTTAATGGTTCCTGTTGTCGGTTTTTCATTCCCTCTTCCATTGGGACATTTTTCGTTGTCACCATCGTTCATTGGGCACTTGTCATGACTGACGTATAAACTTAAGAGTCCCGTTTTTATTAGAAACTCAATCTCCCGCTATATGGCTTTCTAGTTATCTATTGTGTGCCCATGATCCCGATGATAATCACAATACGTGCTCATATCTCGAGTATTAGGAGGGGACTGCATCGTTGAAGGCCATTTAAGCTCCTTTATATCCTTGATTTTCATCAGAATGTTAGACCTGGAAGTGTTCAGTTGGGTGAATGACGTCCGCTGTGTCTCCTGTCTCAGCTTGCTCTTGTGAGCTTCCGGACGAGGATTAGAATCATGTTGTCTTTTGTGTTCGGATTTTTCCAAGGTTGGATGAGGATTTCTTTTTGGGTTCAATGTTTTCTCCATATTAATTTATTTTTTAGCTCGGGTGAAGAGCTCGGTCATCGTCTTCAGCAAGGTTTTTTACAGAGCCATTTTGAAGGCATCACACCTTATGGCATATGTGAGGATGGAGATTGCTACTGTTATGTAAAGTTCGGGTATTTGAAGTCTTTCTTTATTGAACCTTGTCATGACGTTACGTAGGGTTTTGTTCGGTCCTTGACGAAGCTGCATGAGGGAAGCAACTATTTTCTAGGTATGTTTGATACCGATAAAAAAGGCGAAAAACTTGTCGGCCAAATCAGAGAATGAAGCGATTGAATTAGGCTCTAGGGTAGATAACCAATCCCTGGCAGCGTTAGTCAAAGTTTGTGGAAAAGCTCTATACATCACAGGATCTGGTGTACCTGTAGATTCATGACGTTCTTATATACATTCATGTGATTGACTGGGTTAGTGGTCCTATCGTACTCCTTCATTTAGGGGAGTTCAACCTGTCTGGAAGTGGATATGAAAGTACTTCAAGTATGAAATGAGTGTTAAGGGTAAATCCTATTGTAGTCTAGCAGTGATCCCATCATGTATGATCTGGGTGAGTTCGCTTGAGGCCATAGTACTATTTAACAGCTAATTGGTCTCCACGCGCTATCCTTATACCATTACTCGTAGGAAACTTCATAGCAAGGTGAAAGGTAGAAACAATAGCTTTGATCTTGTTGAGCAATGACCTTTCCCTAATAGTGTTGTAAGCAATTGAAGAACGGACTACCAGTAATGATGTAATTTCAGTCACTTACTTTTGATTCAATCCCAAGGTAAGGTGAAGATTGACGACTCCCTCCGGGATGATTGTACCGCCTTCAAATCCTTGAAGTGGAGTTTTAATTGCTTTGAGCTATTTGGCCAAAATCCCCATCCTAGAGTATGCCTCATGAGAAAGTATGTTGACTATACTTCCATTGTCAACCAGAATCCTCTTCACCTCAAAGTTAGCTATGATAGTTGATATAACCAAGGCATCATCGTGATGATGTGATAAGCTTTCCAAATCCTGTGACCCGAATATGATATCTTCCAGGTTATCATGAATTTACCTTGAAGTTGGTATGTATTACCTTACATATTGCTTACGCCCACCGTTCGAGTCTCCTCCCGATGTTATACCCCGGACAATAATGTTAATGGTTCCTGCTGTCAGCTTGTCCTTCTCTCTTCCATTGGGACATTTTTCCTTGTCATGATCGTTCCTTGGGCAGCATCAATCTCTCGCTGTAGGGCTTTTCAGTTCTCTATTGTGTGCCCATGATCCCGATGATAATCACAATACGTGCTCACATCTCAAGTATTAGGAGGGGATTGCATCGTTGAAGGCTATTTAAGCTCCTTCATATCCTTGATTTTCATCAGAATGTTGGACCTAAAAGTGTTCAGTTGGGTGAATGACATCGACTGTGTCTCCTGTCTCTGCTTGCTCCTGTGAGCTTCCGGACGAGGATTAGAATCGTGTTGTCTTTTGTGTTCGAATTTTTTCGAGGTCAGATGAGGATTTCTTCTCGGGTTCAATATTTTCTCCATATTAATATATTTTTTAGCTTGGGTAAGGAGCTCAGTCACCGACTTCGACGAGGTTTTTGACAAAGAAATTTTGAAGGTCTCACACCTTATGACCTATGTGAGGGTGGAAATTGCTGCTGTTATGTAAAGGTCGGGTATCTGAAATCTTTCCTTATTGAACCTTATCATAAAGTTACGTATGGTTTCTCGGTCCTTGACGAAGCTGCATGAGAGAAGTAGTTGTTTTCTATATGTGTTTGTTAATGATAAAGAAGACGAAAAACTTGTCGGCCAAATCAGAGAATGAAGAGATTGAATTAGGATCTAGGGTAGATAACCAATCCCTGGCAGCGTTAGTCAAAGTTTGTGGGAAAGCTATATATGTCACAGGATCTGGTACCACCTATAGATTCATGACGTTCTTATATGCATTGATGTGATTGATGGGGTTAGTGGTCTCATCGTACTTCTTCATGTGGGGGAGTTTGAACCTGTGTGGAAGCGGATATGAAAGTACTTTCGGTGTGAAATGAGTGTTAATGGTAAATCGTGTTGTAGTCCAGCAGTGATCCCATCCTGTATGATCCAAGTGAGTTCCCTTGAGTCCATAATAACCAACCTCGAGGTCGAGGCCACTAGAGGTACGCCCGAGGCCCCGAATCCACCATTGTCAATTGCATCACATGTATTCAAAGCTCGAGCATCGGCCATGAATCTCCCTGGTTGTCTTGTTGTTGGTGCTGGTGCCCGTGCCTGCTCCTCCGCTGGATGAGGATTCCTCTGGCTTTGTAATTGAGTCAGCGTTGCAACTTGGCAATAGAGGTCTTCGAAGGCTCCCCGCGGTAACTACTTGTGGTTGGGGAGCTAGTTTGCTGATGATTCTTCATGATGATTTCACGACCTCAGAGACTTTGCGTGAGAGGAATTGATTTAGGAGAAATGGATTTCAAGAACTTAGGGTTTGTGGCTTTAATTGGAGAAGTTGTAATGCCTTTAGTTGTTAAAGCCATGTTTAGAAAATGTAATTGTTGACATGGCAATGACTTTGCACTTAAGTAAATATTTGGAATGATTTAATTGGCCATGCCATTTTTCCATTATCCACGCCGTAACTCTACTAACGAACTGCATTCGATTAGTAATGGAGTGGGATGGAGCAAAGTTCAATGGCTAACGAAACGCTATATAAAATTCAATGAATAAGCTCTGACACGCTATAAAGTTGAGTCACGAACTCGTGATTATTAGGGCAACTCCAATGGCAACACCATTGCACCAAATTTCACCAAACTTTAGTACAAAAGTGCTCCAATATAGCACCAAATTTTACACCATTTTGGTGTTTTGGTGCAAAAGTGAATAGTGTTGCACTCAACACTATTTGCCCCTTTTTTCATTTGTCAAAAAAATTATTGGAGGGTATTTGAGTCATTTGTGTTATATAATTTTTAGTACAATTATTATTATTATTATTATTATTATTATTATT
>CAIGRB010035222.1:30999-45436 GCA_903798255.1 Fraxinus quadrangulata | reverse complement strand
AAACTTTCCACTTCAATTACACTGATGACGTGGCCAACGTCCATTTTGAGGTAAAATTAAGGCCCTACCGTACTTACAGATGATTTCAAAGTTCATCCCTTTGTAGTTGCTATATTTTGATAACAATTGTGGTGCAAAATGGCTGTAGCGGCAACGGAGGCTGCATTCTCCATCTTCTACCCTTATTCTTCTCCAAAATCTCAATCTTGTTACAAATCTGTACCCTCTCTGAGGTCTTACATTTCTGCTTCTAACCCTACATTTTTCCTTAAATTCCCGCTTTTTTCACTCCCTCTTCTCTCAACTCCTCAGCCCCTCGAAACCCCAAGATTTAAATTACGCTCAACTTTAGGAAATGCGATTGTAGAAGAAGATACAGAGCAAGCCCAGAAATTTAATCAAAAAAGGAAACTTTTCGTGCTGAATTTGCCTTGGTCTTTCTCGGTTGTGGATATAAAGAACTTCTTTGGCGAATGTGGAACTGTGGCAGACGTTGAGGTATAAAAAATATACAAAGATGTAGACTTGCAATTTTATATGTTTTATACTATATTTCTATAGAGAATCTGTTCTGAATATTGGGTTTATTTTTATTTTTGCTTTGAAAGTTTAGATTATCAAACAGAGAGATGGGAGAAGTAGAGGATTTGCATTCGTAACTATGGCTTCTGGAGAAGAGGCTCAGGCCGTAATTGATAAATTTGACTCTTCTGTAAGTTCTTTTCTAAATATGAAATTCTATTATTGTCCCTAATAAACTTGAAAGATTATATATTGTCTCTAATATAGATTATTTTATTTAATTTTTTTTACTCGAATATCTTCTGACATAATCAAATCCTTTCTGGAGAGTTTCTTGTTATGTTAATCAAAGCAATAGTTCCTTACCAGTGTCCATATACTAATTATTCGAGTTTACAAATTATTCACTCCAAAAGAAAGGCAAGTTTATTCATTCTGTTCTATTTCGAAATGTAATTGTTGTCCATTGATTAAGACTGTTGTTTGCACTAAATATTTACTATTACCAAGTGATTGAATTATAATTACAGAATAGTAATCTTCTGTAATGACTAGCTAACGAGACCAAATATGATAACTGTCCATTGCTCACGACAATGTAAAGATATTAAAATTATTAAAGCAATAAGATATTAAGTGTTTTTTAAATTGATTTTTTTGAGCTTTATAGATACAACGGTTTGTACCCTGATTTCCTTTGCGTTCACAATTAGTAGTGTACTTAATTCTTTTAGCCTGTAGTATAGAATAGAATGGATCAAGAATGGTTACATGTTACTAACTATTATTATTAAATTTATAATACAGTTCAAAAATTTTCAGTTAATTTGTTGATAAGTGATGTAAGCTAAATAGACTCGTGCAAGAAGAAGATGACATTTCTTTTTCAGTGGTTAATTTCTTTGTAAATATTTCTTATAATTAAGGCACATACTGAAAACATAATTAGACTCCTAATGTCTGAGAATAACTCCAATAAACATACAGAAGTGGGAGACAAAATAAAAGCACTATTGTGGGATCTTTTGATAATACTTAATTGACTTTTGAGTTGCAATGTACGATTTATATGCAAGTTTCCCTCATTTTGTTACTAATTATGTTTGGCAGTGATTACATTATATGAAATTCAGGATAATGAAAAATGAGAAACAAATACTTGGGAGATTACATAGAAAGAGAAAATAGAATAGGGGGACCCAAGTTAAAATAATTGGATGTCATACTATTTTCTTCATAGTAATTTCTCTTCAAGTTAGCACTAGAATTAGCTATGGGGCCCTCATGTTGCTCAATATATATTACATAAATTATGCTCGTTGTGTGCTCTTGTATCTCCAAAAATTAAACTCATTCATTCGTTCATTAATTTGCTGAAGGTTCGATGCACAACTCTTGAGACACTTATATTGGGATTAACATGCTTCTCTGTCCTTTCAGTGTGAGAGCACATGCCTAGCTAAAGTTTGTTTTTAGGAACACATAAAATTTTGAAATCTTCTAGAAAGCCTCCGAACCCTCTATCCGTAGAAGCCGCAATGCAATTTATTAATTTGTCTTTGGTCAAGAATTATATCTCCAAGGATTGCTTTTACATTAGGTAGATGCCATTTAAGGTGTTATGCTAATCTGATAGAAATGTATAAAGCTGGTCTTAAATAATTCCATGCCCATATTTTCGTTTGAGCACCTTCAACTTCATGTAATTTGTTTGGAGTGGCATATTCACCAATACAATTTGTGAAATTTATTTCCTGTCAAGAAGAATGCTTGAAACACCTGGAATAATCCTGAAAAGATGAATCGGTAAATGAAACCATGACTTTGCGTTAAGAATCTGTAAAGAATTAGCTCTGAGAAAGACAATAAGAGAAGACAGTTTTATGGCTATTCCAAATGATGGTGGATTGAACTTTTGTTTTTGAACACTGGGCATGAAACAGTAATTGAAATCTATTTTGTGTTCTGCATCTCATAAGCAATTTAAGATACACGTGTTATATTTACTACACAATGTAGTAATACATCAGTTAGGTAATATATGGGTGAACGTACTTTGGTTCCTTCTATCATTACCTCGACTCAGTATTTACCAAAAGCATAAATATAAACATTTTGTGTTGGTACAGAGACAGACACCTTTGGCTGCTTTGGTGACTTTTTCAGGTTGTCATTTGATATAATTATTGAACTAATGGGAGAGGACTTCAAAGCTTTATGCAAATTGAAAAGGAGTTTTGTGTACTTTCTACATGCTCTTCAGAAGAATTTCTATTGGTTTATGTTATTATATGGAGTAATTTTTGCCCTACAGGAATTGTCCGGTAGGATTATCAGGGTAGAGTTTGCCAAGAAATTCAAGAAACCTTCACGCAGTCCTCCTGCAGGTCCTCCGCCTGGAGAGACACGCCATAAGCTGTACGTGTCCAATCTTGCATGGAAAGTGAGATCTAATAATCTCCGAGAATTCTTTTCTGCCAACTTCAATCCCGTTTCAGCTAGAGTTGTCTTTGATGGTCCTTCGGGAAGATCAGCTGGGTATGGTTTTGTCTCTTTTGCCACAAAGGAGGAAGCAGAATCTGCAATTTCTTCATTAGATGGGAAGGTAAATATTTTAGCACTTTATTTGTTCTTTCAAATTCCTTGTTTGTATGCTTCTATTAAATTTTTATTGGATGTGCTTGTACAACTCACTTGGTCAAACATCATAATGAATTTTAGTCCTTTGTTAAGTTATATTGATTATTTACCATTACAAATTTATTTATTCAGTTTACATTTTAAAATTTGCCAATTTTTTTTTTTAAAATCAGATTTGGGATGTAATTCTGAAAATGATTATACTTGTTGTACATAGGGGGGCAACCGCGCCCCCTCCAATAGGGGGGCACCATGCTTCCATTATGGACATCATTATGTGCCTCCCTATGTATTTGTAGCACAACCCTTCTGAAAATGTTGGATTTTAATTTGAAACTAAACTACCTATTTGGTACTCCGTGTCAACAATTGAATGGGTTGTTCATTTTCGCATCAAATGACAAGGTACTCTCTGTGTGTTCACTTAAATTCGAAAAATATGAATATCTCATAAATTTCCATTAAACAACATTATGTGGGAATCTTTATTCTTCCAAAAGATATAATCCCATACAAAAACCTGGTTATGAATAACCCGTAGTTTTGTCATCGTAGTCGAATTAAATCTTTCACGTTTTCAAACGGAGTACTATGAATTTCAGTTGATTTTGTGAAAATCATAGTTACAGTCAAATTTAAAGAATCTAGTGGGCTTGGACTTCTGAACAAGTATAATTTTGCATCTATGTAAATGTTTTGAAAGTTTGTTGATAAGAAAAATGTATTCTTTCAACACAATAAAATGGAAAAGAAGTTCCTTGTACTTGTACATGTTCATGAAGAAAGATCTAATTGTCCTTTGTTATTTCTTTTGGTTCTTATGGAAAAAAGTCATGCTACACTTGCGTTGTCTTCATTGCTTTCTGGGAGTGATTAAAATTGGTATTCACATATGCTTGAAGAAATCTCAGTTTTGCACTGAATATCTGGATAAAAGTTTTCACCAGTTTCTCAATTCAGTGGGTACTCTATATGCGTTTAATGTTGCAAACATCATCATCATCCTGCTTGATCAAGACACAATTACTGAAGCACCTGGTACATGGTTCTTTCGGAAATGAAGAATTTGTAGAATTCTGTCCAAGTCTCTGAAGATAAATGCTGCTCTGGAATTATTATGTTTCATTGTTTTATTCTTTATGCACAGTCCATGCGTTCTCATGCGAGAGCAACTCTTTTTCAAAAAGTAAAGATCATGCAGACATGACTTTGTAGGGATAAATACATCAGCATAATGAACCTTACTGGAATGTTTTGTGCGGTGAATTAGACAAAAATAATAGTACTAAAGAAGAAAAGAAGTTAAAATCTTAACTTTTGTATTATTGAATACGTTGTAATACTACGTACTAAAAGTCCACTATTAGTTTTTGAGCTTTCTCGGAAATTATATTAAGAAAATGAGTTTTTCGATATAGAGAAATTCAGTGGTGTTATCTTTCTTGTACACAATAAAGTTGAAATTACTATAATTTTCTGATATTTTGTCATAACTCAGTTGCTGTCATGACCTTGGTTTGTGGAATAAAGTTGGTATTAAGGGAAGAGAGTTGTTTTCGGTCAAATGTTGTCTGATTTGTGGATTATGGTGAACAGGCGATCAGCTAGTTCTCTGAGTCAAATAGTTGATTCCTAGTCAAAACTTCAACTATTGATGAATAATTTTATCTTAGACATTTCTAGTGAGAGAGGAAATATTTTTCTTCTCCTTGGCCTCGTATCATTTTGTTATAGCTCTTACATAAATCCTCTGTTTTAATGACTAAGCTTGCTTACCCTAATCCCAGAATATAGATGATTTGGAGAAAAATCCATAAATGATAGAATTGATGACTAAGCAGGAACATTTATGCGTGCAGAAGTAATTATAATTTCTAAACTAATGCAGGTTATCAGATACTTGATTTGGAGTTACATGAACGTTTTTTATTCCACATTTCTATATGATTATTTCTGGTTCAGGATACACATTATTTCATTGTTTTAATGCAGGAATTGATGGGTAGGCCAATCAGTTTGAAGCTCAGTGAAAAGAATGCTGATTCATTTGAAAATGAGGTGGAGGAAACAAATGAGGAAGCTAAAGAGGCGTAAATTGGTACAAGGTTTTAGCTTTTTCAATGTTGCATTTGTATGTAGATAAAGAGAAAGTACAAAGTAAACCAAGAATGTAATTCGTATCTTGCACATAAACCCATCTTTTTGCACATTTCACATAATATGTTGGCCATTACCGCTCTAAGCATTTATGTGCTTTGCATAGCTTCATGTCTTCTGATCGTTTAGTTTATCTACATTGAGTTTGCCATAAACTACTATTGGTTTAATAGCTACTATTGTGGTCATCAGTAGATCCAGATTATTATTATTTACTTCATGGATACGTATTTGATACAGATTATATTGTTCACAATTATTAGGTTAACGGTTATGGAAATTCTTTTTTCTTTGCTAAAATTTTCTACTTCCACGAGACTTTTATGCTTTAGTAAATATTAGAATTTTAATCTTTTGCTATTCTCATGACTTCTCTTATATATGATTTGAATCACATTGAATCCTATCTTTGTGGGCTCTCTTCAAACTTTAAAAATATAGCTCCTAGATTATTCCAAATTTCTCATATGTAAAGAATGCTTAAGACATAACAGTCTTACTTAAAAAAGAAGAAATGATCTAAATGAAAACTTGAAAACTTGGGGGAGATATGCAGAGATCACCCGTGTTCGAAGTTTAATTGCAAACATGTTTGGTTGTGCTTGTGAATCTTGTAGCATAAGATATCTTGCAATGAACCTTTGTTTAGGTATTTCACGTGACACAAAATCGATATTTTAGCCATTTGCTCTTGATTAGCTAATTGATCTGATACTCGTCTTGCCGTTAGTATTTCATTATTCTCTTCACGCATTTCTATCTAGATTGTATTAATTTGTTCCCAGAACTTTAGTTCTTGTTGGAACATGTATACTTGTATTAGATGCAATGACTAGACCCGAATAGACCATTAGTTCCCACATTCATGTGTGATGTTCATAATAATTGAGACTGCAATCACATTTTTTGTTTTACTTTCTGTGCGTGTTCCTCCGGTCAATGAAGCATGTCCTTGTTTATACACCACTTGGTTTATATATAGCTAAATTCTTGCCCGTTGTTTGATAAGTACAAGATGACAGGTATGAGTAACCCTCTTTCTTTTCTTCCTTTCCCCTATCTATATGCAGTTCCTAGATCCAAGTGTGACCAAACCTTTTTAGGTGGAAAAGTGTTCTGATATGTTTAGTTCTTAAGATGAACTGATATATTTCTCGTTAGGTTGAGGAGATGGTGAGCAAGGACAATTTTGACCTGCTGTTAATATAATATATGAGAATTTATTGTGATGATCTCAATGGAAATTTCGCTATAACTTGATTGGTGACCAATGATTTTAAATTTAGAAAAATGTAATGTACGAGCAATGTGGTAATAATTTTGATTTTCCAACTTACAAGGAAGAAAAAGTTTTGATTTTTAAGCTAATCATCCCTCACAAATGTTGAGTTCTGGTCCTACAAGACTTGATCAAGATTCCTCTTCGAAAAAGTCACTTCTTCCAACTGAATTACAGATATTTGATTTTGATTTTACTATATTGATATGTAATTGACCCATATTTGAATGTATACAGACATGCTTTGATTGTATGGTTCAGATATTCTTATCTTTATGGAGTTGGAGATTGATGCTTTCATAGTAAAAGATAAAATTGATATGTAATTGACCCATATTTGAATGTATACAGACATGCTTTGATTGTATGGTTCAGATATTCTTATCTTTATGGAGTTGGAGATTGATGCTTTTATAGTAAAAGATAGAATATATGCTCCTCAAATCACATCGTTTTTAACTACTAGACTAGGTTTTCCCACCAAGCTGACTTTTGAGCCATCATTAAGTGTTTGTAGTATAAAGTATGAACCATGCTATGTGTTAGGCAACTTGTTGACAACCATGAGTTGACAGGAATTTACACCATCTGTTTAAAAAACTGTTTTTTAAATCAACAGTATGGATCTTGGCAACACATGGATTATCAACAAAGTTGTCGACAAAAAATGTACAAATAACTTTATTACGATAGTATTTCATCTTATCAATAGTTTGATAATTTGAACCATTAATACTCGATGTTTATTCAGTTATGTTTTGTAATACATATTTGACATATTTGAAAGGGAGGATTTGATAGTATTTAGCATTCCAGAAATGATTTTCTACCAATGGTGGGTTAGAGTTACCTTGTTCACCTCTGATTGTAAAAAATTGGAGGCTGACCGCTGACGAGGCAACTACACGTCAGGGTTTTATTATATTTGTTATCGGTAGAAGATCATTTCTATTTAACATCATTGAGGAGAGAAGAAAAAGTTAATATATTGTTCATTGAGTATCCTTTCCTAGCGAGGCACTTGGGATCCATGTTTTGCCGGACTCCAACCCAAAAACAAGAAGGAAAGAGAGGGAAACATGTGAAAGTAAAGGAGAAGATACTAATAATCTTGAACCTCAACGCGCTGTCAAGTGTCATTTTCACTTCTTCATTGAAAAAACACAACGATAGTGCAAAATAATTCACTTTATCTGTGAAGGCTTAAAAAATAATAAAGCATTAACAACTCATTTATATTTTCAATAAATAATAAAGTGCTGAGAGTGCTTTGATAAAAATTCCAACCTACTTGATCACCTTGAGTCAACATACCATTATTTTCATGAAAGCAATTTGAGCAAAAGAAAAAGAGTGCCGAAACAAAGAGAACTCCAATCAAAGCACTTTCTTGCTGCTTTTTTCCCCACCCTTCTCTTCTGTTAGAGATTGCATCTTCTTCTCTCATTTGTTGGATGAAATTATTGGGTGTCAATTTGAGTATTAAGCAACTTGCTCGACAGGCTTTTTCTTAGTTATGAACATGGGATCTATGGGCAACCCCAAGACTTGGATGCCATATATAAACAGTAAGGATTGCACTCAAGGTTTCTGTAGTTTGTACTGCCCACAATGGTGCTATCTGATCTTCCCTCCCCCACTTCCCTCTGATGGATTCCCCGATGACGACTCAGGACCGAATTTTTCACCTCTCGTTATCGCCATTATTGGCATATTGGCAAGTGCCTTTCTCATTGTTAGTTATTATGTAATCATCTCCAAGTATTGTGGCAACATATTTTCATCAAGAAGAAGAGAAAATAGTGAAGCCAACACAGAATTCGAAGACATAAATCAAGAGCCTTCAAATCAAGAGTTCTGGCATGTCCCAAGAAATGGAATTGATGAGGCTGTTATCAAGTCTATTACAATGTTCAAGTACAAGAAAGGTGATGGATTAATTGATGGTACAGATTGTTCTGTTTGCCTCAGCGAGTTCGAAGAAAACGAGAGCCTTAGGCTTTTACCAAAATGCAGCCATGCTTTCCATGTACAATGTATAGATACATGGCTTAAATCTCACTCGAATTGCCCTATCTGTCGAGCAAATATCGCTTGTGTCAATGCATTGTCTGCATCGTCTCCTCAATTAGCCCATTGGATTTCAGAAACCCCTCTTGATCGTAATGACTCTGGACCCCGGAGCCCGGCCGAAGATGAGAATGCAGCTGTGGTAGATAATATACAGATAGTTATTAGAGAAGAAGAAACTTCACAAAGAAAAGTACAGAATTATTTTGGGGATTCAGAACTTAGGGACACTGCAATTCAAATTAGAAGATCAGTGTCCATGGATAATATTTGTGAACATCATTTGTCAATAGCTGATGTATTCCGGATTCGTCCAAGAAAGTTGCAGCTTGCAATCTGTACCGAGGATAGAGTTTTAGGATTAGCTCACCCTCATGGGATCGCAACCTTTTGTCCTGGCCATGTTAGCGCGTGTGTAGCCCAAGGTATAAGGGACAAGATGATACATAAGAAAGATTACGAAATGGAAGAGTGCCAATTCTTGAGTGACATTGGAACATCCAAAAGGCCTGTAGAAGAAATGAATAGGTATAGTTGTAGTGGTACAAGTCCTGTTGGCATTAAGAGATCACATTCATGTGGGAGGTTCTTCTTCTCCAAACGTGGAAGAGGAATAATTCCATACTGAAACTTCCAATTTTATGAATTGTTAATTTCATTTTTATCCTTGAAAGTATAAAAGCTTTCAATATTATGAATAGATTTTTTTTGTATGAATGGAGAAATTATGTATGTTGATTGAGAAAAATATTATGTTCTGAATTATAAGTTCATTTCCCATATTTTGACACCTATCAAGATGATATAAAGTCGGACAGAGGAGTTGAGTGCGAGCAAGTACATAATTCCCTCTTTAGTGAACATTTTCATCAAATTTATTGAACATGTACTTACCCTTTTCTTAAAAAAAACCACCAGAAGGGTGGGGAATTTATTAGTATGAATAGAAATAAGTAAAACTTAAGAGGAGACTAGGCTTGACCTTTACAAATTATATTAAGACTCAAATTTCTTGAACAGCATTCGCACCTGAAATTGCTTACATTAACATGGGTTGAGTTTGAAGACCCGGTTTGTAATGATAAAAGAAAGCTTGGTTCTCCAAAGAATCCTAAATGGGGCGGGGGATGGGGGAGGATGACACGTTTAACTACTTCTCTTACAATAGTTTACTAGTTGTAAAGCCTAAATATTCTTATTTCCCTTTTCTCTTCATTCGAATCAATTTTTCCATGTTGAGGGTCGCATCAGAACTACTCGGAAGTGGTTGGTTAGATCTAAAAGCTCTACAATGTAATGTAAAAAATTATCATGCAAAGTGTTGATAGTTCAAGTTAGGTATGAAATTGTGATTCTTAGAGGAATTGTCTTGTCCAACATGAGTTTGTTGGTTAGATATGGACTATGTGTTTCGTGTTCAAGACATCAAGGATCGTATAAATTTGATCACCAATAAAAGACCATTAATTCCTATTTGCTTACATTTTTATTGGGTTAATTATATTTTAATCTTGCTAGTATTAAGGCTTAAATTCCTTGTATTCTAAATCATTTACTTCATGTAATATAATATAATTAAGATGTTAATAAAAAAACTTTAACCCGTTAATCGAATATTTGGTGAGATTAGATAGAACTAGATATATGCCCTACAAGATAATGATTCATATGAGAACACTGATCTTGAAATCTCTTAGTTGGATCGAATCGTTTATTAGAATTTAATGAACTCTGCTATCATATTAAAATTTGAGTTTTATTTTTAAAGGTCAAACTACATGAATTGATTATTTATTTTATATTTATTTAAAGTAAAATTCATTCCTCCAAAGGATAATTTCGTGGCTAAGACGTAAGATTGAAATTTGCCCTTGATTAGGTGAATTCAGAAATGCTAAGGAGTTGTTCTCTTCGTGTTTCAGTTTTAAGTTTTGAATTCATTTTGGATTTTGTGTTTTGAGTGTTCATTTTGAAATTGTTAAAAAAACACGTTCTTTTTGTCATATTGAAAAATTGTTTTCCAAAATTAAAAAAAAAAAAAAAAAAAACAGAAGTTTTGGCTTTGTTTTAATTAAAAACAGCCAAAACGAATTTTTTAACGTATTTTTTTTTTTTAGTAAATTTTAAACTCGTTTTTAGAAATTCGTTTATGAAAATAGTAAGTAAACGTGTTTTTAGTATTTTTGAAAATTAAAAATTGAAAATGATCTGAAAACAGCAAAAAGAATATGCCTAACTTTTCCTTAAATTTGTGTCTCTCAAGTGATGGTAAGAAATTGGTAATGGGCCATCGCTGGAATTTGAAAGGGAAAATTGTATAACTACAAATGTTTTAAAAATAATAATTTTGTGAAAAAAATTCAAAATTTAGGTAGTCATATCTTGTGATATTTGATAAACTGTTGCAACTAATAATTTAATTAAATAAGTCACGGATACAATAACACAATTTCTGTTCACATACTAGTACAAATCATTACAAGATGGCATTCACAATTATACATGTTGTAGGTCATGATTACACATTCAATCGCATATCACACATTTTAATAAGTCACAAATTATTTATTGATCACAAATTATTCAATTAACCCCACCCATCCCACCCCACCCCCACTCTATCTCACCTTACCTCACCCCAGCACACTCCACCACCATCAGCATCACTCAAATTGTTGTCACCATCTCAAATTCGAAGTAGATTCTAGTTCCATTGATGAAGATCCATGGTTGGAGTAGTAACAAAGCGAGGTAGCGACGAAATAGATGTAGGTCCGCGATGATGTGTCCCATCGATGTTGGCTGGATTCAAGGTTTTTGGGATTCGTAATTTGCGAATTCGAAAGCTTTTGTTGCATATTTTGGGCTCTACGTGAATTTGTGGAGCCAATCGAAAGTGGGGGCTGAGTTTGGGACGTGATTCCACTAACCAGTATGTGGTGGAAGTGGTGACGGCAGTGGCAGTCAATGTTCATCGGGGATTGGGATTGTGGGGATGGTAGGGGGTTTTGGGGGTTGGGGTTAGTGTTTCTGGGGTAAATGGGAGTGGGTGTGGCTTAATTTTTTAAAGAAAATTATTATCACGTTATCATAGAAATGAAAATTTAAAAAAAGGCGTGTGTAATTTTCCCAAATGAAGGGTAGAGAGCGCACTGCAAAGTGCTAAGGAAAATTGATTGATGAATGCATACTTATTTGTACATTAATATTAACAAAATTCTTTTCAATCAATGGTCAAATTCCTACACAATGGATGATGTCATCTAATATGTCAACGAAGAATCTGCAANTTGCGTTGGACTTTGAACTACTCATTTTCGCACTTCTATATCAAATTCGATCAAGGTGCGTGTACGTCAAATTTGATATTATATAAGTTGACTATTTTTTGTACATTAATTTTAACAATATTCTTTTCAATCAATGGTCAAATTCCTACACAATGGAGGATGTCATCTAATATGTCAACGAAGAATGTGCAAGCAACTTTGAAAAAAATTGTTAGAAGAAAAAAATATGAATGCTAAAGTTATTTTGTAGTTATTGGGGGTAAACAAACGTATAGAATTTTGAAAATTTCACCCTATAACTGTTTAAAATCAATTAATTTACAACATACTTTTAACCTATTTTTTATTTATACTACTGCTTTTTTCTTTTACAAGTTTAACACAGTTTTATGATTGGTGATGCTGCGACGAAAATATATCAGTGTGTACAAGTGTAATGTGTTGCAAGTGGTTGTTGTAGAGAGATGGTGGCGTGGTAGTGGTGGTGATAGAACGTTCAAAACAAAATGTGCTATATGTGTTACATTTTTTGATAATTTTTTTTTTAAATTAAAGAATCGTTTAATAAAGAGCTAAATAGTATTTTGACGTTATGTTTGAAATTAGTTTGTATTTTACGGTATATGTGATGAGTGTGTTTTACTCACGCATTTTATACTACTTTAACTTGATAATTGGCTAGATCTTATGAGTATAGAACATTTATAATATTTTTGTTAGTGTTACTTTATAGGTTTGATGAGGTGACATTATAATGCAAAAGTTGGAGAAACACGTGACTTGGAATGAACAAAAGAGAAAAGAGAAGAAAAATGTTTCGAAGATTGATTGGGGCAAGAAGATTATCTTTGTGTAAGATTCATTATCATCATCTTTATTCCAAATTCGATGATGTATTCAATGAATATCTATTTTTCTCTTCCTACATTATGAGCAACTAAATCATTTATTAGAGCGAACAATGTAATATATTTGAGACTATTAATTTCTTTTATTCAAGATTCTAATTCTTTCGTGTTGATTTTATTTATGAGTTTAATAATTTGAATTATTTGGCCAATAATTCAATGATTTTGTGAATCTATTACAAATTGAGATACGCGTTCTAGATTTAGACAATATAGTAAGATTCGATAATTTATTATAAAATGTAGAGAAAATTATGCTAATTGTTGCGGTTGTTACATGAATTTTTAGAACAATAATTACATTTAATTAAAATTGATTCACATATAAATATGTAATTGAATTAGTTAAATAGTCTAAATGATAACTCGAGATGGGTAAATTCAATATGATAGAAGAATTCGCTCGAGCAGTGTATTATATTTGTGAATCTTGATTTAAGAATTAAAGGTAATCAATAGATGAAATTGTACGTGCGAGAGATACAATTCAAGCAATAAGTTCTCTCTCTAACCTTGGGAGAAAAATGGAGAAATTTTCCACCCTATGGAGCCGACGGCTTCAACCCCAAAAGTGACCACTATACCGCCGGATAAATCACCGGATCTTAACACCACCAACATCTCCTCACCCCACTCTACAACCCTATACCAAAAAAGGCCCTAACTGATTTCAGAGGTCCAAAAACTTACCCCTACACACGGCTTTACCTCCAATTTCGGCCAACCCATCAACACCCACGACCAATTTCCATCACAGGCTGTTAATACTCACCAGGACGAGCAGTTACATGTTCCCATATCATCATGAAACATTTTAAATCAGAATCTGACCCATACCAGTTCGAAGGTTGCAAGCCGCGCACCTTCTGTTCCAATTTTCGGCGCCGGCACTGACATTACGATCTCGGTCCACTACCATTAGCTTCTAACCATCATGGCGAACAAAATGCACACATGGTCCTCATCAATTTACCTCGAATCAGCTAATTCGTGATTATACAGTTCTTACGCATGGAGAGCCTCTCGACCACCTTTCAATTGAACCCTCAAATCTGCTCCAACCTACTAATCAACATGGGGGAACTAAAATTCAACATCAAACGACCTTAAACGTGCAGCCAATTCAGCATCCCAATCCACCGGTTAATTTTGAGAAGTTTAGACTGAATATGGCTCAATCAATTGAAGGTGTGGCAGGTATTAATTACTATAATTCATCCAAGGAAAATGCTATTCATGCCCAAACTACAATGGGTAATCATTCAATTATAGAAATTACAACTCTTGTTTGCCTAATTTTGGGATTAAATTAGTCATGTCAATTGGCCGAGCTGAGTCGAAACTCAAAGCTCGGGCTCGACTCGAGCAAACCATGTTAGAGTTTTTTTTGAGTTCGAGTCGGCTCGGCAAAAAAAATGAAGCTCAGCCCGAGCTTTCGGCTCGAGCCTTAGCGGGCCCGAGCTGAGCGGGCTCGTATTCTTTTTTTTAAAAAAATTCGTTATAAATCTATAATTTTTTATAATGCATTTAAAATTTGTAAAATTTATACGTGTTATAAATAATAACTAAAT
>CAIGRB010035222.1:0-30969 GCA_903798255.1 Fraxinus quadrangulata | reverse complement strand
AAAAATACATTTAAACTTAAAAAAATAAATAAAAAAAAAAGTAAAAATTTACGGGCCGGGCTCGAGCCTTGGCCCGATGAAATCGAGCTCGAGTTGGGCCTGGCTCGGACTTTTTCCGAGCCGAGCCTTAGCCGTCCGAGTCAGCGAGCTTTTTTGTCATTCTAGATCAAATGTTGATTTGTACATCGAATACTGGTGATCCTATTTCCTAAACTTTTGGAAAAAACTTAAATAAATTGATATCTCCACTGTATTCAGTAGGCCCAAAAACCTTGGTGGGTACCTCCAATTTGGTCAAAAGTGCTGCATTGGAATTTGTGTCGCAAAAGCACGCAAACCAAGCTGATGTTCATGCGATTTCTAGGCAAAATACGACCAATTTGACATTGCCATTGATTCCAAAATACCTGAAAACCTTTGGAGGGACCTCTACTACGACTAATATTGTCGAAAATTTTATATTGGGATCCGAGACAAATGACACAAATAACAAGGCAACAAAATCAACATCTTCTAGGTAGAATCTTGAGTTTTGAACATCTCCAATGATCTTAGAACATGCAAAAACCTCAAGAATAGAAACTTTGGCTCCTAATTTGGTTGTTTGCGATGCATTGGAAAGCATGCCAATTGTTACGCATAACGAGATAGCTCTTTCTGCTGTTCCTAGACATTTTTTGGCCTCAGGAACTGTTCTAGTGGTGCCAGAGTATGGATAGATCCCTAAGGCTATTCATCTAGCTCCTAATAAGCTTTAGGCTGCGCGTCCACTATTATGCATGGTCCTCTACCACGCAGGCAACCATAACCAGCACCACGAGGTAATACAACTACTTCTACTGCACCCACTGGTCCGAAGTCTTATGCTGCAGTTTGCAATGTGCCAGTTATCTCTCAAGCGGAGAGAAGTCGGAAGAAGTCTTTTGCTCATGTCCTTAGAGCACCATAGGAGTCAACTGATCACAAGTTTGTATCTGGGGAGCCCTTCATCCATCACAATGAGCCTACAGTCCTATTTACGGAGGCAAACGAGGATATTTTAGCTGAGCGATACAAGTTACACTTGTTGGCAAATTTGTGCACCGCAGACCATTTATGGTTAGGGTACATGATAGTTTTTACACTATTGGTTTGATTGATGCTACACACATTTTGATTTATTTGGAGCACGAGGATGATTGCGCATTGTTATTCCTCAAACCCACATGGTGCATTGATGGTTTTCCTATGAGAGTCTTTAAATGGACTCCAAGTTTTAGTCTACAACAGAAGACCCCTATTGCTCCAGTCTGGGCATCTTTTCCTTTACTGCCAATTCACTTTTGGGCTAAGAGCAATCTATATTCTATTGCCAAAGCTATTGGCTTACCACTTCAAATTGATGAGGCGACATCTAATCTCCGTCGTCCTAGTGAGGCTAGAGTATGTGTGGAGGTGAATTTGGTCTACAATCTTCCCGACAGAGTTTGGATCGATAGGGAGAGGATCGATGGCTGTTGGTAGATTATCCGGTATGACAAGAAGCCGGAATTTTGTTATAGATGCAGATATTTTGGGCACATAGATGATCATTGTACGCTTGGTACTGTCTTTTCCTTCCCTTGTTGTTGAGTCTATTCCTCGACCTACTATCCTGGTTAAGGATAAGTGTAATTTCCCAAGATTTTTGAAATTCAAAGCGTTACAAGTAAAATATTTTTAGTTGAAGGCTCTTTATTGTTAACCAAAATAAATTTTAACTAATAAAACTTTTGGATTTTGAAATATATAAAAATAATGAGAGATATTTGTCCATATAAACTTAGAAAATTATGGTGTAATTTGATTTTGGAAAACATCTGGAGAAAATTCAGCAAATATTGGTTGTGCAGTAGCGGAGAGAATAATATGTTTTGCCTAGCAAATGTCGACTAAAATTTATGAAATTTTAACTTCATGCATAATCAATTCAACATTTCTAAGTTATAATTGATATGCAATATATATAAAAACTAGATGAAAGAAAATTAAACATTTTTTTTTAAAAAAAATTGTCATCTAAGTGTTCGTAAGAGATTTACATAATTGAAATTTTTACTAAAGGTTAAAGAGCATTTCAAATCGTCGAGCACTTGTCACTATGCCAAACCACTGTCGTGCCTTGAATTAACCTGTAAATTTTGTAAAAATGAGTACCGCAAGTAATACTCAGTAGGAAACACTTAAGTAAATGATAAAAAAATATGTTTTCTAGAAATGCAATCTTTGGTTAATTGTGTTACCGTCAATTGCAAAGCGAACTGATGATCAGGCAGTCCACTTACGTTAAGGTTTTGATAACCTCTTTCAAGTAAAAAAAAATCATCTCTTCATCTCGTATTTGAATCACCAAATAGATGAAAGAAAATTAAAGATTTTTTTTTAAAAAAAATTGTCATCTAAGTGTTCATAAGAGATTTACATAATTGAAATTTTTACTAAAGGTTAAAGAGCATTTCAAATCGTCGAGCACTTGTCACTATGCCAAACCACTGTCATGCCTTGAATTAACCTGTAAATTTTGTAAAAATGAGTACCGCAAGTAATACTCAGTAGGAAACACTTAAGTAAATGATAAAAAAAAATATGTTTTCTAGAAATGCAATCTTTGGTTAATTGTGTTACCGTCAATTGCAAAGCGAACCGATGATCAGGCAATCCACTTACTTTAAGGTTTTGATAACCTCTTTCAAGTAAAAAAAATCATCTCTTCATCTCTTATTTAAATCACCAAATACTACTTCCATTCTCTCATAAGCAATACAATAACACGTTTAATGCAAATCAAAAACCAATATTTTTTTTACTTCACTTACAAAAGTGCTGAAAACACCCTACATTAAATGCTCGGTGTTTGAATCCTTTTTATGTCCAATTGTAATAAAATTCCGTGTACTCTTAGCCTCTCGTTAGAAAATTTTCAGATTTAAAGTGTCTTTGGTCTATGGAAAAAATAGAAAAATAAATTTATGTATAGTTATAAAAGTTTGGGAAGGAAAACATGGCTTTTGGGGGTTGTAGGAAGTTATGGTTTTAAATTGCAAATAGGTGGTGGTTGGTAGTTAATTAAATGGGGGTAATTAAGGATGATGTGAGTGGAGAGATTATGGAAAGTGGATGGTATGGGGTGCCTTAGTGGAGGAAAATCGTGAGTGAGAAGAATTCAAAATAGTGGGATTGAATTTGGGGTTATTTGGTATAATATAATTGGTGCATTTAATTTTTAAAATTTAAACACATAACTTAGGCAACAATTAATAATAAGTGTATCAACATAGATAACGTAATCAAATCAAAATTAAAATTTGTCATTTAAAAGAAATTCGATACCTTACAAAAAAAAAAAGCGCGAAACTTTACTATCATGATCTAAAACTTTAATTTAAACTCTTAGTAAGTATCGTAGCGACGAAATAATATAATCTAAATTATTTTTCAATTTATAAAAGAAAATTTTTTGAAAACGAAACACAAGATTTTTGTTTCTCTCGATCGCTACATCTCTCCCCACTTAAAATAATTTCGTCCTCGAAATTTAATTTACTTGTTTAAAGAGATTGGGATACTTGGCCAAAACGTCTTCTTCTCTTTTCCAAATAGCCTCATCTTCACCATATTTACCCCACTGAAGTTTTACTAGTGGAGCTTTTCGATTTCTCAGAACATATTCATTTCTCTCCAAAGTTACTGCAGGAGCTTTTTCGTACGTCATATCACTCTAGACATCCAATGATCGAACATTCACCACATGGCTAGGATCCGAGATATACTTTGTCAACATAGAAATGTGAAATACATTGTGTACCGCTGATAGTTATGGTGGCAATGCTAAACAATATGCCACATTCTCAATTTTTTCAAGAATCTCAAATAGACCGATAAATCTAGAACTTAATTTTCCTTTTTTTTTTCCAAATCATAGTATTCCCTTTATCGGCGCCACTTTGAGAAATACTTTATCTCCAACCTCAAAAGTCAATTCTTTTTTCCTTTTGTCGGCGTAGATCTTTTAACGATCTTAAGTTGTCTTAATTCTTAATCTAATTTTATATATAGCCTCTTCAGCTTTCTCGACCAATTCTGGACCCAAAACTCTCATTTCACCAACTTCATCCCAATATAATGGCGAACAACATTGTCGACTGTTCAAATCCTCATACGATGCCATGCCAATAGTGGCTTGGAAGCTATTGTTGTATGCAAATTCGACTAACGACAAATGATCTTCTCACTTACCACCCAAATCTAGGACACAAGCTCCCAACATATCTTCTAGAACTTGGATAGTTCATTCAGATTGTCTGTCAGTCTGGGGATGGTATGCAGTACTAAATGTATAAAAATTTGCGAGAGCACATATGCACCCTTCATCTGATCAAATAGATCCTCAATCCTAGGAAGAGAATATTCTTGATCGTCAACTTATTTAGTTCACAGTAGTCGATGCACAACCTCGTAGTACCATATTTCTTCTTTACAAAGAGTATCGGGGCTTCCCATAGAGATATACTTGGTCTAATGAACCCTTGTCTAGAAGTTTTTCTAACTGCATCTTCAACTCTTGTAATTCCTTTGGTGCTATTCGGTATGGAGCTTTGGACACAGGAGTACCTCTAGTAGCTAGATTGATCGTGATTTCACTTGTCTATTGGGCAGAGTACCTGGTAGATCATTTGAAAACATGTACTCCCATATTATTAGCACATCATCTAATACCCTCTCTTGATAAGATGTACTAGTAAAACTGACAAGATACCCTTGACAATCAGGCTTTCTCAACATGCTCTCTACCTTTAAAGCTGATATAACGCGAGGAAGTGCCTGAATCTTCGATACATAAAATGTGAACTCATCTTCACCTGGTCTTCGAAAAATTACCTCTTTCTCAAAACATACTATCGTGGCTCGATTTTCACCTAACCAATCCATACCTGAAATTATATCAAAATCTCATCTATATAACAAACAAGTCGATCTCTAAAGTCAATCCATCAAAAGTTATTTATACCCCATTTGCTATCCTATCTATATCGATAGTTATCCCTGATGGCATACTAACTTGAAGTACATTACTAATTTTTTGACATGAAGCATTAATCTTAACATGCACTAGATATGAATAAATGAGTCGCACCAGAATCAATAAGAACGTAAACAGGAATACTAGAGATGGATAAAATACATGCGATTACATCTAGATTTTAGGCAGCTTTGTCGTGAGTCAAAGCAAACACTCTTACTTTTCCTTTCTTCTTTTGCTCGGGTTTCTTAATCAATGGGCATGAAAAAGCCACATGGTCGGGTTGGCCACACTTATAGCAAACATACTTTTGGTTGACATATGGTCAAATCTTATGTTTTGATTATAACAAACAAACTATATTTATCTCTAATTCGAATCTTCAAAATGTTACATGTTGCCGAATTAATCAAATTGGAGATAAAATTATTGGACGAAAAGTTGTAGATCAAGAAAGCTCAAGATGAAAATCGATCCAGCACTCAAGAAGACAAACCTTAGGTCATTTCAAAATCAAGCAACAAATCAAGCGCTCGCGCCAATTTAATCGAAGACATTGGAACTAAATATTCTTAGCTCGCTTGTAAAGGTAAATCACTTTAATTCTTGGTAATGATTAAAAGCTCAAGTGGTGAATTTCTTATGCACGACAAAAATTCATGTCATTAAAAATGTTTGCACAAAATTATTTTTCAAAATGTAAGATTTTCAACCTAATCTTGAATACTATTAAATCTCACTTATCTTGAAATATCTAGTAAAAATATCATGCAAAATTCACTGGCTGCAAACAAAACAAAAAAAATGGGCCAAGAAAAAAATTCTCTGGCCATCTGGACGTCCGGTTCGCCAGCAACGGTAGAATTTTTTACTGTTTTGACAACTTTCAAATGACTATTTTTTGGGTCGTCCTATTCTGAACCGAACGTCCGGATGGATCATCCGATTTGGCAGAAAAGTTGGATTTTTCAACTGCTATAAATACCAACTCATCTACCATTTAACTTTACAACTTTTGAGCATTCAATTAATATTCCTTTGAGCTAACATTGTATTGCTTTCTCATATCATTTATTATCAAATCATTTTGCTATTGAAAAATCTTTGATCAAATCAATTCTTGAAAATCATTCCACACATCAAAGATTTTCACACCTAAAACTTGAATTTTATTCATTGCTATCTATTAAAGTGTTAGCATACTTCTCTTCTTGTACTCAACTTTAAAATCATCATTTATTAAGAAGAGAAGATTTCATTGTAAACTTACTTGAATTGTGGACCGTGTTGAGGTCCCAAAAAGCTCAATTTTATAAAAAGATTAGTGCTCCTTACTTGTAAGACACCGAAAGCGTTGTAAATGGTTAGATGTACCACAAGTCAATCAACGTAGTGAAATTGACCTTGCTCGTACAGGAGTGTTTGGAAATGGAGGACATAGATCATTACATTGGATCGAACCTACATAATTATATCGTTTGCACTCTCTATCCTTTCTCACTTATTGCTTTAATATTTGTGTTTGAAATTTGAATCAATCTAACTAGTTATTACGTGCTTAAATTTAGATTAATTCTCTAAAATAGTTTTAAAAACCAATTCATCTCTCTCTTGGTTAGTCATTCTTGGACTATCAATTGGTATCAGAGCAATATATTCATTTTCAAAGATTTCACAATCTTGAGTAATTGCTAACCCAATGTTTCAATATCATGAGGGGCATTCTACAAATCGACCTCCCTTCTTCGATGACACACAATATAATTATTGGAAGGCTAGAATGATGATTTACATTCAATCTATTGATTACAATATTTGGGAAGCAGTCGAGTGTGGTCCTTATAAGCCTACCAAAACCATTAAGATAGATGGTCAACCTGATCAAACTATTCCCAAACCTAGAGAAAGGTATGATGAGGATGACAAAAGAAAATTATCCTTAAATGCCATAGCTAAGAATTTACTCTATTGAACATTAGATAAAAATGAATTTAATTACATTAGCACTTGTGAATCCGCATATGACATTTGGCATGCATTAGAAGTTACTCATGTCGGCACTAGTAACATTAAAGAACCAAAAATCAACATGCTAGTCAAGGAATTTGAAAATTTCTTTATGAAACAAGATGAATATATTGTTGATATGATTGCTCGTTTTACCGATATTGTAAATGGCCTAAAAGGATTCGATCGCAATTTACTAATGGTGAACTTGTGAGCAAAATGCTTAGGTCTCTCTCGAAGGAATGGAGTCTCTTAAGGATGTTGATAGAGAACACCAATGATATGAACACATATCCTTCGAAAGAAATTTCTGTGGAACTTTGATAACCTACGAGCTTAACAATGCCGAAATCAAGGAGAAGACGAGAAAAAGCAAAGAAGAATCAAAGGAAGTTCCTAAGTGCCAAATTGCCTTAAAATCAACAATTGATGGAGGAACAACAAGCAATAACGTGAGTGATGAAGAGTTTGATGATTTAGTTCTTCTTGTCAAGAAATGGAGAGGATTTTGAAACAATCGAAAGTTTCAAAAGAAAAAAGACAAGAATGAAGAAAGAAACAAGAAAATTATTTGCTATGATTATATCAAACAAGGCCACAAAAGAACTGAGTGCCCAAATAAAAAGAAAAATTTGAAGAAAAAGGCATTCCAAACAACATGGGATGAAAGTATGATGATCACGATGAAGATGAAAATCAAGAAGAGATAACCAACATGTGCTTCATGGCAATCAATGATGAGGTACCCAAGAGGACAACGAGCAAATGGTTCCTAGATAGCGGATGTTCAAAACACATGATCAGAGATAAAATCTTGCTATCAAACTTCAAAAGAAAGGATAGAGGCCGTGTGACCTTTAGGGACAATACTAAAGGAAAAATCATTGGAATTGAAAATATTGGTAACCATCTCTCACCTTCCATTGAAAATGTCATATTGGTAGATAACCTCAAACATAATTTACTTAGCATTAGTCAATTATGTGACAAAGGATATCATATTAAATTCGATTCTTCCAAATGTCTCATAAAGGATGCTACATCTAAGGAGGTATTGTTTGTAGAAAGCAAAAACAAAGATATTTATATCATAAATATCGATTTTGAAAGCAATGAAAAATGTTTAATGAGTTTAAAGGAGGATACTTGGCTATGGCATAGGAGACTAGGCCATGTTAGCATGGAATGTTTCAAAAATCTCCAAAAACTGCAAAGGTTTGCCAAATCTAAAATTTGAGAAGAACAAAATTTGCGAGGCATGTCAATTTGGTAAACAAGTAGAAAGCTCATTCAAATCAAAATTACACTCATCTACTACAAAACCACTACAATTGCTCCTTTCAAACCTTCTAGAATCGCTAGTTTAGGAGAAAAATACTATGCTTTCATTATTGTTGATGATTTCTCAAAATTCACTTGGGTTCTTTTCTTGAATCTCAAGGATGAAGCTCTATAGACCTTCTAAATTTTTTGCAAAAGGGTTCAAAATGAAAAATGATATTCAATTTCAACCATTAGAAGTGATCATGGTGGAGAATTTGATAATCTTGCATTTGATGAGTTTTGTAATGAAAATGGATATGAACACAATTTTTCGGCTCCTAGAACTCCTCAAAAAAATGGTGTAGGAAAAAGAAAGAATCATACATTATAAGAAATGGCTAGAATCATGCTTAATGAAAATAATTTACCAAAATATTGTTGCACCGAAGTCGTCAACACCGCATGTTATATTATCAATAGAATTTTGATTAGTCGTAAGAAAACCAAAACTCCATACGAGTTTTGGAACAATAGAATTCCCAATATTAGCTATTTAAAGTTTTCAGTTGCAATTGTTTTATTTTAAATACAAAAGATAATTTGGGAAATTTTGATTCAAAATTCGATATTGGTATTTTCCTAGGATTTTCATTGGCTAGAAAAGTTTACAGAGTATTTAACAAAAGAACTCTAGTCATTGAAGAATCTATGAACGTCACATTTGATGAAACTAACTCACTTGGTCATAAAAAAGGTATTGATGATGATGTAGGCTTGGAAGCTCCATTCGAACAAATGAACATTCAATATCAAAATAAGGAAGCACCGAACGAAGAACAAACGAAGGAGCCCAATGCTCAAGAAGGTAAAGAAAAACCAACCGAGGTTCAAGATGATCCCCTGCTATCAAAGGAATGGAAGTTTGTTCCATCTCATCTAAAGAATTTAATAATAGGCGTTCCATCTAAAGGTATCACTACTAGAACCTCTCTTAGAAATCATCTTGGTAGTTGTGCATTCATTTCACAAATTGAACCTTAAAACTTTAAAGAAGCCGAGTTTGATGAATTTTGGATACTAGCAATGGAAGAAGAACTAAATCAATTTGAAAGAAATCATGTTTGGGATGTAGTTACTGGACCAAATAATCAAACCGTAATCGGTACAAAATGGGTTTTTAGAAATAAACGGGATGAAAATTGGATAATTGTGCATAAAAGGCTAGATTGGTGGCCCAAGATTATAATCATGAAGAAGACATAGATTATGAGGAAACATTTACACCGATTCCTAGATTAGAATCCATTTGCATGTTTCTTACTTTTGCTTGTCATAAAAATTTCACTCTTTATCAAATGGATGTCAAAAATGTATTTTTAAATGATTTCATTCAAGAAGAATTTTTTGTCCAACAACCTTCCAGCTTTAAAGATTACAAAAATCCAAACTATATTTTCAAACTCTGCAAAGCTCTCTATGGTCTAAAACAAGCTTCTAGGGCATGACATGAACGATTGAACAAGTTTTTTATTTCGAATGGTTTTTTAATTGGAAAGGCGGACACCGATATCTTTGTTAACGCTCACAAAAATGATATGATCATTGTTCAAATCTATNTCCAAATTAAGCAAACTTATGATGGAATCTTCATCAATCAAAGTAAGTATATATTAGACATGATCAAAAAGTTCGACATAGATGATTTAAAGCCAATGGACACCCCCATGAGCACATCTTTAAAATTGGACAAGGATGAACAAGGTATGGCCGTTGATTTAACAAAATATCGAGGTATGATTGAATCTTTTCTTTACTTAACCGCAAATAGACTCGATATTATGTTTAGTGTATGTCTATGTGCTAGATTTCAATCGAATGCTAAAAATCACATCTCAAGGCCGTAAAATGAATCTTTCGATATCTAAGTGGCATTAGAACTTTAGGGATTTGGTATCCTAAGGGCACTCACATTGATCTACTTAGCTATTCGGATGCCGATTGGACCGAATGTACAATCAATCAAAAAAAATACTAGCGGAACATGTCATTTTCTAGGCTTTGCACTTGTATCATGTTTTAGCAAAAAACAAAACTCCGTTGCACTATCTACCACCGAAGCCGAATATATTTCGGCCGCAAGGTGCTGTGCACAAATTCTATGGATGAAACAAACTTTTAATGATTATCACTTATCTTTGATCATACCCTCATCATGTGTGATAACACTAGTACTATTAACTTATCTAAAAATCCTATTTTGCACTCTAGGACGAAACATATTGAGATTCGACATCACTTTCTTAGAGAACATGCTAAAAAAAGTGATATTGTGCTAGAATTATAAACAGAGAGAATCAATTAGCTGATATCTTCACAAAACCTCTAGCTCATGATCGATCTCACATCTTAGAAGAGGTTTAGGCATAATTGACAAATTTGAAAATACATGATTAGAACTACGTGCTCTTGTATGCTTCTTTTTTTTATTTAATCCATGTGCATCATATTTAAAAAAGGGGCATCCAGACGAGGAATCGGACGCCCAGATCGAACTGGATTGTCTGGACATCTGGATGGCTGAACCGGACGTTCGGTTCAGTGTCTGGTGCGATTTTAAATTGCGAAAAAAGGGCATTCCTTCTTCATTTCTTCACCATTTTTCTCCATTTCTCTCCCTAAATCTCTTCTCCATCACTCAATTCCTCACCTCAAAAACATCAATTACACATAGATCTCACAAAATCCATCACTCTTACATCCCTATTTGTCAAAAAAATTCACTTTCCATTTCGAATATTCACTTTTCACCCAAATTTTCGAAGATTTTCAACACGCACACCTTCGATTCTCACCCATGGCAAGCTCTAAACGGATGAGTAAAAGGCTCAAAAGCACCGTGGGGGCACCCTTAACCTTCTTCTTCTAATGATGAGTTCGACTTGGAACCCGAAGTGACAGTCAACCCATTTGAAAAATCACCTATTTTAATTGTTAAGAATGTTGATTTTGTCGATTTTACCTTTGAAGCACCCGCATTTCACTTAGAAGAACTTTTCGAAAATATGGGATGGATTTCCATTACAATGTTAGAAGAGCATACATACCCACGACTTATGCAAGAATTTTACCATAGTATGTCTGTTTCACGTTCAAATGAAGTTTCACGTTTGATTAAAAATAAAAGTGTTGTTATAAACAAAGCACTCATTAATGACATCTTGGAACTTAAAGTGTGGGAAACACAAATTTTTTTACACAAGGCACACCCCAAGCTCGACGACTATGACCCTACCGATGCTTGTCCTCGTGTCATCGGGAAAAAAATTGAAAATATTACCAAAGTAAGTGCACATCAATTGACTCTTCAATGCAAAGTTTTACACAACATTATCGAAAATGATATCCTACCTCGGAAAGGTCATCGAAATGAAGTAAGTTCATTTGATCTCTTCATTCTTGATTCCTTTCTTGTTGGTAGGAAACTTGACTTTCCAACTATTGCATTAGGACTCATAAATCTTGTCCATTCGTCAAGAAATGTTAAAACTTTACCATATGGCATGCTTCTCTAAAAAAATTTCAAACATTTTCACGTCTCATTAGATAGTGAAACATTTGTCCAACTTAAACCCACCGACACTATTAACATCAAAACACTTAAACGCATAAAAATCACAAAGGAACATGGTCAGTGGATGGCACGTACTAGGTGATTCGACCCCACTTTGGGTCCATCAACTCTACCCTTTGAAGGTGACGACAAAGGCAATGATGATGACGTACAAAAAGCTCATGTCCCTCCTCACGACATTCCAAGGTCTAGCATCTCTCCTTCCTTGGGCAGTAGCTTCACGCTCACCGAGGATCAGTACAACATGTTGAATGGCCACATTGACTCTCTTACATTTGCATTTGATGGTCTCGACGGAATGCTCCATCGAGTTCTAGCTCAACAGGAGGCCATTCAAGCTCAATACACGACGATGCAAGCGCAGCAAAATGCCTTCTACATCCACTTCTGTGCCCAGTTTCCTCCACCACCTCCTTCGGAGCCCTAGTTCGATCTCACATTATTATAAATTTTATTTGCTTCACTATGGATGTTTTCTCACATTTCGCTTCACGTTAATATTTTTTTGCTATATGTTGAATATTTTAGTGTGAATCTTCTTTGCAATGTTATCTTCAAGGTTTTCTTAGTCTTATGTTTTGCTTTATCCTCTCATGTATATTTATCTGCTTCTTGATCTTTTTGCTTATGCCAAAATGGGGAAAACATATGAACGATGATATGCATGTGTGATGTGCTTAATGTGAATAGGAAATGGGGAATTCTCGATCTATAAAACATAGGAGGAATAATATTTCGAATGCATGAATTACATGAGAATAAAGTATTCTTCTTATTGCAAATCATCTATTGTTTGTCATAATCAAAAAGGGGAAAATTGTTGACATATGGTCAAATCTTAGGTTTTGATTATAACAAACAAACTATGTTACATGTTACCGACTTAATCAAATTGGAGACAAAACTATTGGGCGAAAAGTTGTAGTTCAAGAAAGTTCAAGATGAAAATCGATCGAGCACTCATGAAGACAAACCTTGGGTCATCTCACAATCAAGCAACAAATCGAGCACTTGTGCCAATTTTATCGAAGACATTGGAATTAAATATTCTTAGCTCATTTGTAAAGTAAAGTACTTTAATTTTTGGCAATAATACATTGAAATATCAAGTGATGAATTTCTTATGCACGATAAAAATTCATCTCATTAAAAATGTTTCCACAAAAATTATTTTTCAAAAGGTAAGATTTTCAACCTAATCTTGAATACTATTAAACCTCATTTACCTTGAAATATCTAATAAAAATGTCATGTAAAATTTACTGGCTGCAAACAAAACAAAAAAATTGGCCGAGAAAAAATTCTCTAACCATCCGGACGTCCGGTTCGCGAGCAACGGTCAAATTTTTGACTGTTCTAACAAGTTTCAAATGGTTATTTTTTGGGTCGTCCGGTTCTGAACCGACACCCGGATAGGTCGTCTGGTTTAACAGAAAAGTTGGATTTTTCAACTGTTATAAATACCAACTCACCTACCATTTAACTTTACAACTTTTGAGCATTCAATTGATATTCCTTTGAGCTAACATTGTATTGATTTCTCATATCATTTATTATCAAATCATTTTACTATTGAAAAATCTTTGATCAAATCAATTCTTGAAAATCATTCAACTCATCAAAGATTTTCACACCTAATACTTGAGTTTCATTCATTGTTATCTATTAAAGAGTTAGCATACTTCTCTTCTTGTACTCAACTTTGAAATCATCATTTATTAAGAAGAGAATATTTCATTTGTAAACTTACTTGAATTGTAGGTCATGTTGAGGTCCCGAAAATCTCAACATTTTAAAAGGATCAGTGATCCTTGCTTGTAAGTCACCAAAAGCGTTGTAAAAGTTTGGGTTGCACCACAAGTCAATCAACATAATGAAATTGGCCTTGCTCGTGTCAGACAGTTTGGTAATGGAGGACGTAGATCATTGCATTGGATCGTGTTAGCCCAATAATAACTAACCAAGAGGGGGTGAATTGGTTTTTGAAACGTTTTCGACAATTAGTCTTAAAATTATTTAATACACAAGAAACAAATGTTCTACGTCCCCGTTACCAACCTCTCCGTCACGAGTAAGGTCAAATGCACTATAATGGTAACTTACAAATAAGGAGTACCGATCCTTAAGTGACTTATAGCAAGGAGCACTTATCCTTAGGTGACTTACAATAAGGATTACTTATCCTTAACTAACTTACAACAAGGAGCACTTATCCTTAGATGACTTATGACAAGGAACAACTATCATTAATAACAATCGAGTTCTTACGAGGCTTTCGAAACCACCAAAATAGAAATGATAATTTTACAATTTGAAAGAACTCACTTAACAAATGATATAATCAAGTTAAATATTAGAGAGTTAGGATAACACTTCAATAGATAGCAAATAGTAAAGTTCAAGTGTTAATGTTGTAAACTTTGATGAATGATGGATAATGAAATAGTTTGTATCTTTGTATCAATGTTTTCAACCAATGATTTCTCTTAACAAATAATACAACTGAAGTATGAAGAGATATTTACACTTCAATATCAGTGTTGGCAAAGAAAATTTCTATCAAGAGTAAAGAATAGATGTGATTGAGAAATTTTCTTGCAAAATAGAATTTTTGATGAAATAGATAAAAACTAGTTTGATCAATCAAGAAATTCTTTTGTAATAAATTAAATAAAATGTAGAATCACGTTAACTAAATGATTTACAATAAATAAGCTCTCTTAAAATCTCTTGTAAGTTGTTAGAATTGAATGCAAAAGATATGGATATTTATAGCGCAAAAGAGACACAATCAGTCACTTTCGATTGATACTTCGGTCGATCGGATCAATCGACCGGTGGACTTTTGGTTGACCACTTTTGGTTGACCGAAATGACTAGATTTTGAGTTAGTTTACTATATCAAAAATGTTCATTTTCCAAAATTATCTTCATTTCTAAAACATTTTTATGCAATTGATGAATTATGAAATATAGTTTGAGCTTCATGCACTTGCTAAGAATCGATGAGTTAATACTTTTACATTTAAGTTTCGATAAACAACTTCTATGTTTTAATCTTCAAAATTCTTGTTCTTGTTCTCTTCGAGTTGTATCTTTATTTGCATCTTTTACGAATCTTTAAGTTCCAATTCGATCGTCGCATGCAAATAGCTATAGTCTCGAACCTCGTGTCTCCAATTTTATTAATATTCAATAATCGCTATAGACACTCAAAATCAATTTGTTAGAAATAAACGTAATTTGTTTATGATAATCAAAACGAGACCTCAACCATAGGTCAACAGATTGAACCTCCATGATTATATCGCTTGGACTTTCTATCCCTCATCACTTATTGCTTTCATATTTATGTTTGATATTTGAATCAATCTATCTAGTTATTACGTGCTTAAATTTAGATTAATTTTCCGAAAAAGTTTTAAAAACTAATTCGTCCCCCTCTTGGTTAGTCATTCTTGGGCTATCACTTTCCATACAAACATTCTTCTCTATAAAACTTGTTACACTTAGGACATTGGGATAAAGGATTGCTTGGCTAGCCTGTATGTGTCTGTTTCTTAAACTGTCAAGTATTCTTTTTTCAAAGTCATTACACCGTCCCTGATTTACCAACTTCACCCTCGAGTAGGTCAATGTCCGAGCTTTCTTTACCACTGCCTGCAAAGTGGTGAGATCGTGTGAACTCACAATCTCCCTGATCTCTAGGCATAAGCCCTTCTCGTGACGTTTTGCCTTCATGAGCTCGGTACTTACAAGGTGTGGGGCATATTAGGATAATTCATAGAACTTGCTCTCATACTCAGAAATTTCCATATCCCCTTGTACCAGCCTCAAGAATTATGTCTCCTTATGATCTCGCAGAGCTTGAGGAAAATACTTTTCTGTTAGCTCCATCTTGACTGAGTCCACGTTAGATTATGTTGTTCCTCCTCGGTACAAGTACATGATGAGGATTCCCATCGATGGCTAGCTCTTTCGATTAGCATAGACACGATACATGATACCTTTTGATTTTCTGGACAAGAAATATGTCAGAAGATATTCTCAATAGTACGCAACCACTCATCAGCTGCTAGAAGGTCTTTCCCGCCATCAAAAGTAAAGGATCGATATGTTCGAAACTGTTCTACCATCGGAATAAGCGATATAGCCGAAAATGTTGGTGGCACCGACGGTGCTTGGAGAACTAGTGGAGCTTGAGGTACTGGAGGTATAACTTGAGCAGCTAAGACCTATTTCAACTCATCAATCTCTCGCCTTAACTCCCTAATTGTCCATGCTTGCGCCATATTCCTTTATGCCATGATAATTGCAATCTCATTTAGAGAAGTCAACGATACTTGCAAGAAATAGGCAAAAGATTTACAACTCAACATATTTTATTATTATCTCAAAAGAATCCTTCAAGATGAATACAAAATAATAAAAGAACGTTTGGCGCTAATCAATAGGAAAACAAAAAGAATCCTACTAGACATCAACAACAATTAAACTAAATAAAATCCACTAAAATTTTACTCCTCTATTCATCATTGCCACCATCTACACTAATCCATCCTCTATGAACCCTAGGTTTCTTAGAAGGTTGCACCTCATCGTCTGATAGGTGGATGTGCATCTTCACGAATGTACATCTCAGTAGGTACACTATCGTCATTGGGGATCTCAAGTTGGGCCAACTCCTACTGCTCAATTAGCTCCACGCAGAAGGTCTCATAGTCAATCTCTCGAGGCAAGGTAGGCACAGCAACTCCCCATAAATAATCGTAAATCAACTGGCTATCTCTAGCCACTCTTCTGGTAATGTATCAATAAGGAGACGGGTGGGCCGACGACTAGTGACCATATGGCCTAGTCGCCTCACCTCCCTCCACCTTACTAACATCTCCCAAATGTGTTGGCCCATAATGTACACTGGATTCCACTGATACTCTTCATATTGTCTCATGACCTCATATCAATGAGGCATCAATGAACTCGTCTTCCTACAAGTTTTCTTAGTCCGAACCATTTGTGTCATACCAATTATTCGAAGTCCAATTAGTGACTATGTAATTAATTTTATTTAATTCTCCAGGACTTAAATAAACATCATATTTGGTCACGTTCTCAAAACACTTGGTACAATAATGATTATCTACAAAAGTATTCAAACTCATACGTATATTGATATTCATTATACATTTCAAATGTTGTATATAGAATACACTTTCTCATACTTATTACATAGATACAAGTATATTTACAAAACTTTCTTTACCTCAAAATCAGCATAGCGCGACTATGGCAAGCTCAATGCTCAAGATCTTCAAAAAAATATATATAAATTTAATCAACTTTATATCTGACACGACACTCTTAAGATATGTCTCTAATGCAAGTTTACAGAAAATAAACCATACTCTGATACCAAGTTGTAACGCCCCAAGATTCTTGAAATTCGAAGCGTTACAAGAAAAATATTTTTAGTTGGGGCTCTTTAATGTTAACCAAAATAAATTGTAACTGATAAAATTTTTGAATTTTGAAATATATAAAAATAACGGTAGATATTTGTCCATATAAACTTAGACAATTATTGTGTAATTTGATTTTGGAAAATATGTCGAGGAAATTCAGCAAATATCGATTGCGTAGAAACAGATAGAAAAATATGTTTGGCTTAGAAAACGTCGACTAAAATTGGGGTCTCGACAATAATGTTTGAAGTACGAAAATATTTTTCAACTATACTGAACAATATGTTCAAAATTAACCCGAGACAGTCTACTAATACAAACATAATTTTTTCTCTAGATAATATTTTAAGATAATTCCAAAGAGCATTATTAGAAGACTCGTAAACCTTTCAAACCCCCCTCCCCGATTTCACTCAAAACATACGCCGTAGCCCAAGTTATACCATTTTTAAGTAAGAGGACAGAATCTGAAAATTCAATTCAGCAGTAATTAAACTTCTTACATAATCAATCCAACATTTCTAAGTTATAGTTGATATGCAATGTATATAAAAAAAACTAGACGAAATAGAAAATTAAAAATTTAAAAAAATTGTCATCTAAGTGCTCGTAAGAGATTTACATAATTCGAAATTTTAATAGAAGGTTAAAGAGCATTTCAAATCGCCTAGCACCTGCCACTATGCCAAACCACTGCCATAGCTTGAATTAACCTGTAAATTTTGTAGGAATGTGGACCACAAGTAATACTCAGTAGGAAACACTTAAGTAAATGATAAAAAAAATATGTTTTCTAGAAATGCAAACTTTGGTTTATTGTGTCACCGTCAATTGCAAAACGAACTGGTGATCACGTAGTCTGCTTACTCTTAGGTTTTGATAACTCCTTTCAAGTAACAAAAATTATCTCTTTATCTCTTATTTGAACCACCAAATGGTGCGTCCATTCTCTCATGTGCAACACAATAACACGTTTAATGCAAATCGAAATCCAATAATTTTTTTACTTCACTTACAAAAGTGTCGAAAACACCCTACATTAAATGCTTGGAGTTTGAATACCCTTTTATGTCCAATTCTAATAAAATGCCGCATACTCTTAGCTTCTCCTTAGAAAATTTTCAAATTCAAAGTGCCTTTGGTCTATGGAAAAACGAAAAAATAAATTTACGTATAGGTATAAAAGTTTGGGCGGGAAAACATTGCTTTTAGGGGTTGTAGGAGGTTATGGTTTTAATTTACAAATGGGTGGCGGTTGGCAGTTAATTGAATGGGGGTTATTAAGGATAATGTGAGTGGGGAGGTTATGGCAAGTGGATGGTATGGGGTGCCTTAGTGGAGGAAAATCGTGAGTGAGAAAAATTCAAAATAGTGGGATTAAATTTGAGGTTATTTGGTACAATATAATTGGTATATTTAATTTTTAAAATTTAAACACTTAACATATGCAAAAATTAATAATAAGTGTGTCGGCACAAATAACGTAATCAAATCAAAATAAAAAAATTTCATTTAAAATAAATTCGATACCTTAGAAAAAAAAAAAAAAAAAAGCGCGAAACTTTACTATCTTGACCAAAAACTTTAATTTCAACTCTTAGGAAGTGTCATAGCAATAGAATAATATAATCTAAATTATTTTTTGATTTGTAAAAGAAAATTTATTTTAAAATGTAACACAAGATTTTTATTTTTTTCTCGGTAGCTACAATAAGAGTAAGGGGAAGGTGGTTGAGGTTGAGCCACGTTAAAAGTGAATCCCATTTTGTAGGGATTAGAGAAGACAGCAAACTGTTAGCACTTCAGGTGCCCATGTTCCTTAGACTGTTCCAACTATAGTGAGTGGTGCCCTCTCCGTTCTAAGTATTATACATACTCAGAGACAAATAGTTGCCCCCACAGGTACCTCATACAGTCAGTATTGTTCTACCAGATATCAGTTCAGTTACTCCTCACGGCAGTATTATTCAGGGTCATGTTCAAAGTTATGTGGATCTGCCCTTGAGTAATCTTCCCATTCAGTTGACTACTACAATAGTTGCTCCTCCAGTGGTTCAATCACTTGCTCCTTTAGTGGTTCAGTCAGTTGTCCCAACTAGTATTACTCCTTCGACCATCATTACATCAGCTTTGACTCTATCACAAATTGCTATTCATGAATCTAGTGCTTACACTGATCCCTTGGCTCATGACTTGATTCAACGACCACAAATATCAGTTGACTCAGAAGATACAGATACAATGGTTAGACATCTACCAGGCCTTACAGGTGGCAGCACTCCTATCTTTGTCGGTCCTTCTATTTGTCAGCAGAACATTGAGGCATCCATCCCATCTCTACAGTCTGAGAAGTCAGATACGGAGGGTACATCACAGATTGAGGTTCATTAGCAGAGCATGTTTCGTAGGTCTTTTGCTGAGGATTTGGTTGGTACGGCTCGAAGGACAGAGGATGATGGTTTCGTCTGGGTTACACAAAATAAATACCCATGTGCTACGATACTCCACATTTAAGTAGAAGAGTCACCAAGAGTCAGTCACATGATACCTCCTCAATTCTCCATCCTTATGAGTACCATCATGTGAGAGATATAGCTAGTGTAGCTACTCACTGATGCTTGAAGAGACTTATACAACTTCACTAGGTTTATCTTTTGGTTTTATACTAGATCCTTTCGTTCTTCAATATAGATTCGTCTATATTCGACGATATCAACACTTTGATACGGGAGTTCAGAATGAATTGAACAAGATCTGGTTTTTTTGGAATGTGAGGACCAATGTAACTATTATTAATGATCATCCCCAATTACTTCACGTTAGAGTTGAGGATCTGAGATTGCGCATTCCATCTATTTGACTCCACACTATGTTTCATGTGATTCTACTATCAGGATGGATTTGTAGGTGGGTCTTCACCATATTTTTCTCAATATGGACGACCCTGGTTAGTTGGGGACGACTTTGATGTCATTATACATAATGGTGAGCGCACTAGTCACAATACCCGTGATCGAAACACTACTGTTTTTTTTAATATGATGTTAGAATGTGGTTTGGAAGACGCTAGTTTCCTTGGAAATTGGTATATTTAAACTAATGGTCAGATTAGGAAGAGATTGGATAGGGTACTCATTAATTCTATAGTTGCAGCATTATGTTGACAATTTATAGTGAGGCACTTGAATCAGACGTCATCTGTTCATTCATCTTTACTACTTTAGTGGGTTTTTGATGATGATTTGGGGCCTAAACCTTTCAGATTCCTCAACATATGGACCAAGTATCATGACTTTTCAGCTTTTGTCCTTTAGAAATGGTCAATCTCCACTCATCTTACAGAGACAGCTGCTCTCTAGGAAAAGTTCTTTAGGCTGAAACAGGGATTGCGTTGGTAGAATCGACACGTGTTCGGTGATATTTTCCAACAGGTGTGGTATGTTGAGGATGTGGTTGATGAGACAGAGACAGTATATGATAGAGACCCTATACAAGAGAATCGCGACTTACTACATAATGTTCAGACACTTTTGAACCAAACTTTATCTATTAAGGAGGGTTTTTGGAAGCAAAAGGCCAGTTCACGTTGAGTATGTGAAGGAGATCACAATACTCGATACTTATGCGATGGTTCAGGGACGTCGTAACATGTCGTGTATTAAGACCGTTAGGACATAGACAAGGAAAGTCTTAGCTATTTCTATTAACATTCAGATTTTGACTATTGCATTCAACCTGGATCTCCTATCTGCTCCTCTGCAACCTTTGGACCCCATTCATTCTGATATCATCCCCAAGCTTTTGACGAAAGATGAAAATTTGACACTAAACCGCCTCCCTTTGATTCATGAAGTACAAGGGGTAGTTTTCAGTATAGATGCTGACAATGCTGCTGGCTCGGATGGGTTCTCATCCATTTTCTTCCAGCATTGCTGGGACATTGTTTAGGACGACATATATAAGGTAGTCTTGGACTTCTTTGACGACGACCATCTTCCACGGGGTTTTGCTACTACTACTATTATATTACTACCTAAGAAGAATAGTGCTTGTAGATGGACTGACTTCACAACCATCAGTTTATACACCGTATTCAATAAGCTTATTACTAAGCATTTGATCAGTCGGTTGAGTACACTGCTATCGTACATTATCTCTCATTTATCCCTGGCCGCTTGATTGGAGATAATTAGCTTACAAACTTCTCTATACTTTAGATGCTAAAGTGCTAGGGGATAATACTATACTGAAACTAGACATGACTAAAGCATACAATCACAAAAACTAGAGCTTCATTTATTCTTTATTGGAGGCATTTGAATTTGATCAGATCTAGATCGTCAGGATCAGGCGGTGAATCTCGGAGTGTCGTTTTTCTGTACTCTTAAATGGCCGTCCATATGGTTTTCCCTACTTACGAGAGCTCAGACAAGGTGATCCCATTTCGCCATCAATGTTCATCATAGCCACCTGCTCACTCAGAGGTTTCAGAAGTATTCGAGTATATGTTATCGGCATGGAGATAGTACTCTTATCTCACACCTTTCATTTGCTGATGATATGGTCATATTTACTAACGCCCAGAAACAATCTATCAGGAGGGCTCTTGATTGTCTGGAACATTACCAAGGGGTTTCTTTAGTTGGTGAATAAGGATAAGGGTGGACTTATTCTACCCAAATGGGTATCTATTAGTCAGATCAAAAAACTGGAGATTTTGACTAGATTTCGACACCAACGGCAACCTTTCACTTATTTCGTGGTCCCTTTATGTAAGGATATTAAGAGGAGCTTCATTTATGATGACCTTATCCAAAAGGTCAGGGATAGGATAATAGGTTGGGCTTCACGACTATTATCAACTAGGGAGCGTATTACTTTGTTGTGGTCAGTGATTTCTTCCATATCATTACATCTTTTTCTAATTATGCAGCCCCCCAAGGCTATCCTGAAAAATCTTGAAGGCATTTTTGCACAATTCCTATGGGACTCTAAGGAACAGACGTGACGGTTACATTGGTAGAGTTGGAAGGAGATTTGCCTTCCTACTGATAAGAGTGGTCTAGGCTTCAGGAGATTACATGATTTGGTGGACACCTTTTTCATAAAGCTATAGTAGTTGTTCCATTCTTAAAGATCACTTTGGGCCCAATTTTTATTGGGCAAGTATTGTATGGGGACACATCATTTACTTACAGCAAATCCCTATTTATCTTTTCCTACCTGGAAGATGTTGAAATTAGTTGGGCCCCGAAAAGAGCCACACATTGCATGGTTCCTTGGAGTTGGTCAGATATTCTTCTAGCATGATTGCTAGATGGGCGACACCACATTAGTCTCCATATTCCCACACCGACAACACATATCTGTAATTGTGCATGATTGTTTTATGATATTAGGTGGGATATTGGACGTTTATTACAGGTTCTCCCTCCTTTTATGCCGGAGCAAATATGGCCATATATTTATATATAGATGCCTCGAATCGTATTGTTTGGAGGGATACATCGAATGGTAGCTTCGCTACCAAGTCTGTATGGTAGCTCGTACGTTCGAGATGTCAGTATCAAGATTTATATTAATTACTGTGGAGCTCCATTTTGCCCATCATTGTCTCATTTTTCTGCTGGAGACTATGATAGGAGCTCATTTTAGTAGATGTGGTTATTCAGATAAAGATTGGATGTCAGTTGGTTTTTCGCTGTTGATGTTGTTCCGAGATCGAGACTATTAGTCATATTTTCTTCGGCAGAAATATCTGTGATAAGGTATGGCAACATTTTGGGAAGAATTTTCAGATATATATGAGTTCGAGAAAGAGAGTTAGACAAAAGTTCCAGAGATGGAGGTACTCTGGACAGTATATTCACTGTGGACACATTCGCACTATCATTCCTCTACTGGTATTTTAGTTTCTATGGACCGAGACGAATGATGTGAAGCATAAGGGGATCCGTATGGTGGCCAGACATATCATATGGAGGGTCTATCGCATGATCTATTTTCTTTATATGAGATGGCTGTTTTGAACTGTGCATTGGACATGTGATATGATACTTGCACCCATCTTTAGTATTTTTTTGTTCCACCTCCCTCCATCTCCTATTCTAGTGTGGTAGCGTACTCCATTAGTTGGATTTGTCAAGATCAATATTGATGGATGCGTCAAGGATGGTATTGGGAGACATCATCAAAGATCACGCAAGATACCATATTAGGACTTTTTCACCTTCGTATGGACTGTGCATGATATTATAGGCAGAGCTCAAGGCTATTCTTGATGGGATTCTACTAGCTAGAGGACTCGATCTTTCAGATATTTAGGTTGAGCTAGATTCTATAGTGGCTATTCACTGCATCACTAGAGGAGAAAGACCATATGCTATTGATGGCATACTCAAACAGATCAAAGACATTGTATCATTCGATAGAGACACAATTTTCCACATCTACAAAGAGGGAAATTCAGGTTGCAGATGCTCTTACTGTAGAAGGTTGGGATCATTGGTGATATCAGATATATGGAGCAGCTGACCTACCACGATATATTAGGACATTCGTACAGATTGATAGACATGGATTGTCTAGTATGATTTTTTATTTTTATTCTTTTTTTTTGTCTTTACTTGCATTAGTTTTTATTCTAAGGAAAGTAGTACTTCCTTTTTTACAGCTTCACATCTATCCCTTATCATTTATTTTCTTTGTAAGGGAAGTAATACTTCCTCATTTACTATTTTGATTATTTCCTAATGTAATCACGGTATTCATCTACCACAAGTGAGGGCATACTAATAAAATTTCAGAGGTACTGCCCTCTTTTAACAAAAAAAAAAAAAAAACAGAGAGATACACTATAATTATTATTAATATTTAGATCAAAAAATCACAAAAATCACACTTGTTTTCATTTGTGAAATAGAAGTTAGAAATAGTAAATTAAGTATTAAATTACAATATTTGTGGGAACGATAATTCAGACTCAATTTCTATTATATTACTTGTTATGATATCGTACACTTGCAATTGGAAAAAAAAGGCAACAAGTTTTTGGTACCGCTATTGGGGACTATTTATATTTAATCTTAGTTTATTTTGTTTTGACTTTTATTTGATTAGTTTATTTTTTCTATTTATAGATAAAAAGATATTAGTTGTATGCTCCATTCCCAAAGCGATGATCTTGAACCGTTTGATTTAGAAATAGAAATACCTTCAGACGAAGACTTGAAGAACACAAACAAAAATAAAAACATCAGATAACTGAAGATCAAAACATTCCGATATAGCTAATAGGACAAGAAGCCGCGAGGGTAGTAGCGACAACGCAAAATCAACAGTACGAACAAGTGGAGATAGATGTAGGAGAGTTGCTAGTCTCAATGTTTTTTACGACCATAGTAGTGCCTGAGCACTCCAGTATTGTATATCCAAATTCTTAGGTGAATAACTTTCAGATAAGGGTGAATTGGATCAACTTGACTAGCAACATTATCTAATTCTACAGAGTATCTTATGAAAACCTTAACACATGTCTCCCTATTCCTCGAAACTTTTCAAAATTTTCATGCTTCAGGAGTTAATGAAGATACTATTAACCTGCATTTATTTCCTTATACATTGAGGGATACAACTTTGGAGTTGTTAGATGATGAGCCTTGTAGAAGCATTACTACATGGGAGGAACTGACTAGAAAATTTTGCAACAAATTCTTCCAATCGGTAAAGTAGCGAAAATCTGACTGTAAATTCAAACATTAAAACAAAGAGATTGGGAGAGTTATCATGAGGCTTGTAAAAGATTTAAAGAGATGATGAGAAAGTGCCCAAATCATAGAACCAACAAAGGTAATCTAGTGTAACACTTTTACATCGAACTTGTACCACTTTCTAAACTTCAAGTTGATTCCTCTACAAATAGATCAATCATCAGTAAATCAGTACAACAATGCCTAGACTTGTTCGATTTAATTTCCACTACATATATCGAGATATATATGGATGACTTTTTAGTTTTGGAGATTCTATTGACAATTTCTTGGAACAATATCTCTAGTGTTACAATGGTGTGAAGAAAGAAATCTGGTGCTTAATTAGGAAAAATGTCATTTTATGGTGAAATAAGGTATAGTATTAGGACATTGGATCTCTTCACAGGAAAAATTGCAACCACCAAATTCAGTTAAAGGGATTAGAAGTTTTTTGGGACATGTAGGGCTCTATAGAAGATTCATTCAGGACTTTTGAAAAATCAAAAAACTCCTTTGTAGCCTACTGGAGAAGGATGTGCCATTTAATTTTTCTAGTAAGTGTCTAAATGTCTTTAACACTTTGAAATAAATGTTCACTTCCGTAACTCTTATAGTTGCACTAGATCTGGAATTACTCTTCGAGCTCATGTTTGATGCAAACGGTTATGCAGTGGGAGTAGTGTTAGGACAATGCAAGGAAAGATATTGCATGTCATATACTATGCCGGCAAAACATTGACAGAGAAAATTTAAGCATACTACTTCCATGTGATTCCATCGGATATTTGGCATATTTGACACTTATACCGCACACAGAGCTACTAAGCGTAATGGCACTACACGACTACTACGCATTATTGGATATACATGAAGGAATTGAACCTCCAAATTCGAGTAGACTACGCGCCCTCCTTTCAAGTGTCGTCCTTTCAGAGAAGGTCTGCTCTTCCTAAGCAGAAAATTTAAGCATACTACTTCCATGTGATCAATTATGCAACAACTAAAAAGGAAACGCTAGAAGTAGTATTTGCCTTTAATAAATTTTGCTCTTATTTAATTGAGTCAAAGGTGATAGTCTATAAAAATCATGCAACTTTAAAGTACTTGTTCGAGAAGAATGATGCCAAACCCTAGTTGATTCGATGGATTCTGTTACTATAAGAGTTTGACATCGAGATTCATGATAAAAGGGAACGGAAAATCAAGTAGCAAATCACTTATCGAGGTTAGAACAGACAATGAGTTAGATGAGGTGGAGATCAATAAAATATTTCCAGATGAGCAATTATTGCAGATGGAGAAATCACCGTAGTATGCAGACGTTGTCAATTATTTAACTAATGGTTATGTGGATCTAGATTTCACTTATCAACAGAAGAACAAACTTCTCCATTAAGCTAAATTCTATTATTGGGATGATCCAAACTTGTATCGAAGAGGGGTAAATCAAATTATCAGAAGGTACATACCAGAAGATGAGATGAAACTAATCTTGTCACGAGTTCATGCTTCAACTTATGGAGAACACTTAGGCTCTACAAAAAACAACAGCGAAGATACTTAAGTGGGGTTTGTTTTGGCCAACATTGTTTAAGGATTTTCACAGCTTTTGTAGATCATGTGATAAGTGTCAACAAATAGGGAACATATCAATTCGTCAAGAGATGCCACTAAATAATATTCTGGAGGTGAAAATGTATGGGGTATTGATTTTATAAGACCTTTTTCTATCGTCCTATAACAATCGATACATCTTAGTGGCAGTGGACTATGTATCAAAATGAGTAGAAGCCAAGACATTCCCTACCAATGATGCAAATATAGTGGTGAGTTTTATAAAAAAGCATATATTCAACCGATATGGGTCACCTAGAACAATGATAAATGACGGTGGGACTCACATCTGCAATCGATTATTCAAGGCGATGCTTTACAAATATAGGGTACAACACACATTATCACTCTCAAACAAGTAGACAGGTTAAAACTTTGAACATACAGCTGAAAAGGATTTTGGAACTCGCGTTGATTGCATTTCAAAAAGATTGGTCTAAGAAATTAGATAATGTTTTGTGGGCTTATCGTAGCTCTTAGAAGATACCAATTGGAATGTCACCATATTGGATGATGTTTAGGAAAACATGCACAAAGTACACTGGACGCTGAAGCAATTGAACATGGATTTAGAGAAGGCTGGGGAAACGAAAATTTTACAACTTCATGAATTTGAAGAATTCAAAAGAAAAGCCTATGAAAGTGCATCCATCTATAAAGAAAGGACAAAGTAATGGCATAACATTCCACATCGATTTTTCTAGACTGGGAGATCAAGTTCTCTTGTATAATTCCAGATTAAAACTCTTTCCATAAAAGCTAAAATCAAGGCGATCTTGACCTTTAATGGTATCTCAAGTGTTTTCCTACAGTACAGTTGAACTATATCATCCAATAAAGAAAAAAATTAAGATGAATGGGAAACATATCAAACACTATGTGGAGGACTTTCATGTAGCTAACGAAAGCTTGAAATCTCTATTCCAGAATGATAGTGGCACAAAGTCAAGCTATTAACTTTAAAGAAGCGTTTCTTGGGAGGTAACACAATCTCTATCCCTTTCTTATGACTTAGTTTTTAGTTTTACGATTTTTTTTCTTTTATTGTTTATAACAATCTCTTTATGTTTTTTAGGACAAATCTCAAGTTTCGGGGTAAAACCAAGCATAGACGGGAAATTGGAAATCAAGTCATCAAGCTTGGAGAGAGTAAATAGAGTTCAAAGTGGAGAAAGAAGGATGAAAAAAAAGAGTCAAATGAGACTTAAAACCAACAAAAACATTTTATCAACCATGAGTGGGCGCCACGATACTAGGCTCTCGGTGACCCGGCTCTTCGAAAATATAAAACTCCTCATTTTCACCTGTAACGAAGCACCCCGACGCTACTTCACTAGTGCCGAGGTGCCATGTACCCACCAAAACCCTCCATATCCTGTAATTAGGCTCCTCGACACTATCCATGAGGCACCGAGATGCCACCCATATCCCCCCAAACCTTACATGCGGTGCAACGACGCCCCATCATAGGCACCACGAGCCTACAACCCCTTTTTAGCAAAATCAGCCCCGATTCATAAGTCCAAATCCCAATCCCTTATTCTCTTTCTCTCTCTTAATATCGAAAAATCTCTTCACATCTCTTCCATCATTATCCTAAATCCTTCACATACAATCTCAAATTGTAATACCCCAAATTTTCATAAATCTTGAAGTGTTACTAAAAATTCACTTTTTTTAGGCGGAATGATAAAATAAAATTCTTTAATAACCAATATAAGTGGAACATTCATAAATTTATATTAAATCATGAAAATTGTATCTTTTATAAAAATCTAATTAACAAACTATTAAATAGACATGTCCTTGAACGTAAATGAAAATTAATTAATCAATTGAAAGATAGAAAACTTAGTGTTTTTTTTTTCGAATCCTCCATTAGATATGATGCAAAAAAAGATTTCGTTATAGAATTTCAAATAAATCATTGAATATTCTAGAACATATGAAGAAATAAAAAAAAAATATTGTTCATATTGGATTTGCACCAATGGAAACCATAAACTTCATACACCAATCCCAAGTTGCTCCTCTTGGCAGTTTGCATACCATCCCACCACAGTTCCTATCGATCAGAACTAACCTGTAAATTATTTTAGGGGTGATTATTTAAAAATACCAAGTAAGATTCGTGTAATTTTCATAGAAAATTATATAAAAATAAAATAAATACTTCATACCATATTTCTTATGGTGTATATCGATAATCAAGAAAGACACCCATTAGCAGTATTTTGAATCCCGAAGGATTTCACATTTCGTTATAAAGAACCCAATAGAGTTCACATTTCTTTAGGTCGAACCTAAAAGTCCACAAACAATTCATGCATAAATTACTTAATATAATAGTACATGAAAACAAACCACTTTCACAAAGTATCTTGCCTCATTAGATCAAATGAATTTTAGAAAGAAATATGAATTCACGTTCCAAATACTTTTCCTAAATCTTTTTGCCACCGCGTTCAATTTGTGGGTACTATTTATTTTTGTAGTGAATAATAGGACCTCTTTCATGATATTTATAGTTGAAAATAATTGAGTTTTGAAAAAAATGAAATAGAGGAGCCATGTTTGATTAAAATTGGACAATTCAGTAGGTTGGTAAAGTTAACTGTCAAATCATAATTATCAATTTGAGTCATAGGCTACATAGGACTCACACGTGGATCGATTTGTTAATTGGTTTCATTGAATTGGAATATTAATATAAGACTTGAAAAAAATGAAAAGTAGTGTTTAATCTAATTAGTATTACCATTAAACTTTATCCGAATCAATGTAGGATTACAATTAAGAGTTAACCCTTATCCTACACGAATCATGGCTCTTATAAAAAACGATTTATTCTATTTGTATAGGACACTTGGGCCTATGCAAGTAGCACCTCTCTAAAAAAATCTAAATCATACACCAATTTTAAAGAAATTAGCAATTAAAATAACTTCTTTGGACATCAATATCTTGTGCCTAACTTATCCGAATTAGTTTTTCCTCAAGCCTAAAATTCATGATTTAATATGATCTATTCAACAAGCGGAATATTGATTTACTAAATCTCGCTCCATCAATATCTAATAATTTGGCCCAAATAAAATAGAAATTTAAAACCTATTTTATTTTAGTCCTCAACCTTTCAAAATATAAAAATATAGCATATAAAACAATTAAATTTTTATTCTCGAATTTTTGGGATGTTACAAAAATCTTCAAACGTCTCTACATATCACTCTATATTCATACTTAAATCACACATCTTTCACTCAAATTCCAAAATATTCCTATATCCTATACAAATCCTAACTCGAATTCCTCACTTAAATTTTCAAAAATTTCAACCCAAACATTATACTTCCTTTCATAATCACAACAAGCATGGGTATTTCTCTACTCCAAGAAGGAATATCCAACAAGTTTGCTTGAATTGGAGAAAAGCAACATTTAGAAAAGGGTAAGATTCTACACTTTCTTTTGGACAAATTTTGTGAATTGTAGTGCATATATGATGGTTAGCTAGAGTAGTTGGATGTTGAGTTGTTGATTGAATTAATGCTTGGAGTAATGTTGGAAGGAGTTTGGGGGATTTTGAGGTGTGAACTATGAAGTTTGAATTTGTAATCTAAAGGTGTTTAATAAAATTTATAGTAGAAAGAGTAAGACTTTTGTGGTGGAATTGTTGATATTATTTGGCTGCCTTGACATTTTGAAGCTTGCATTGATATTGTGGGGTTGAATTTGAGCTAGTGATCAGATTGCATACCTTGGGTTGATCATGCGCTCTTGAGAGGGTCATTGAATTAGTTTGTTGGAATTGAGATTGTTGCATTTGGATTTCACTATGCCACCTAAGAATAAATCAAAAACCTTGCCTTCCTCTTCCAGCCCATTTGATCGATCTAAGTTTGTGAGTGAAGAAGCGAAAAGAGATATCAAGATATGGTGGTACTCAAGAATTGCATTCCATAAAGGAAGTTCGACAATTACATGACAGAACAATTAAGAAGTCAAAATTGGGAGTTGTTGGCCAAACAACCACCACCCTCTGTGGCACCGATTGTGCGAGAGTTTTATGATAGAGCTTCCATGAATAGGTTCTACAAAATTTAGGACATTGATAATGATGGCTACTCCCAAATTCGTGAAGAATGAATGGATTCAGATGAAATTCTTAAGAGTGCTGTGTTCACGAAATTATGTTTCGAA
>CAIGRB010035220.1:6789-24974 GCA_903798255.1 Fraxinus quadrangulata | reverse complement strand
GATTTTGTGAGTAACCTGTCATGCACATCTTCTATTCCCACATCTAATATTTTATCCAGTGCATCAAAATACTCTTCCCATACACCAAATACTTATCTTTTTCAAAAGTCTCCACATTTTAAACCAAACTATTTTCACTTTCTGGCCAACATCTCTACAATCCAAGAACCAAAATCTTATAAAGAGGCCAGCACAAGGACAAAATGGATTCAAGCTATGGAGAATGAACTTACAGTATTGGAACAAAATTAGACTTAGGAAATTGTTCCCCTACCTCCAGGAAAGGATCCCATTGGATCAAAATGGGTTTATAAGGCAAAACTAAAACCAGATGAGAGTCTAGACAGATGTAAAGCCAGGCTAGTGGAAAAAAGGTATAGTCAGATTGTTGGTATTGATTATGTTGACAGCTTCTCCCCTGTAGGAAAATCAGTAGCAATCATGATGTTTTTCACTATTTCATTTGCACAAGATTGAGTTGGATATTAATAACGCCTTCTTACACAGTTTTGTAGAAGAAGAAATTTACATGTGGCCTCCAGAAGGTTACAAAAAGTTTAAGGAATGTGAGGTTTGTAAACTAAAAAGGTCACTTTATGGTTTAAAGCATGCTAGCCGGGCAGTGGAACTCAAAATTTTGCAAGCACTTGCAACTATATGGCTTCACACAATCTGAACATGATAATTGTATTTTTATTCTTCATTCAGATCATAATATCACTGCTATTCTCGTATATGTGGATGATGTATTCATTACTGGAACAAATGATAAAGAAATACAAAGGGTCAAGCATTTTCTTGACACTAATTTCACTATAAAGGATCTAGGACTTGCAAAGTATTTTTTGGGGATAGAAATAGCACGCTGCTCAGAAGGTTTGTATCTCAATTAAAGGAAGTATGCTATGGAAATCGTCACTAATGTTGGTTTGCTGGGTGGTTCAAAACTTGTGGATATCCCACTGCCCAAAGGTCATAAGTTCACTGCAAATGGTGTCTTGTATCAACAACCTGATCAGTATAGGAGGCTTGTGGGAAGATTACTCTATCTTAATCTTACCAGACCAGACCTGTCTTATGCAGTTCAAAAACTAAGTCAGTTTGTTAATTCACCAACTGTTTCACACTGGGAGTCTGCGCTACATTTATTGAAGTACATCAAAGGCACTATGTCAAAAGGACTTTTTTTCCTTCTCTAACAATTTTAAACTTGTAGCTTATTGCGATGCGGATTTGGCATCATGTCCAGACTCTAGAAAGTTATTGACTGCTTATTGCATTTTTCTAGGTGGCGCTCTTATATCCTGGAAATCGACGAAATAGCAGACATTTTCGCGTAGTTTTGCAGAGGTTGAATATCGAAGTATGGCTGCAACTGTTTGCGAAATTCAGTGGATCACCTATCTTCTTCAAGATTTCTATATAGCCCCGAGTCTTCTAATTCCTATCTGGTGCGACAACCAACTAGCTCTCCATATTAGTGCTAATTTGGTTTTTCATGAACGTTCAAAGTACCTTGAAATAGATTGTCATGTGGTTCGTAATCAATACAAAGCTGGTCTCATTCATCCACAACACATTTCTTCCAACGATCATGTTGCGAACGCGTTTACAAAATTTTTTCCATCTCCTCAATTCAAGTTCCTACTTTCCAAGTTAGGTTTGATGGACTTCCATCAATATCCAACTTGTGGGGGGATGTACAAGTTATTTCCTAAATGACCTAATTGATCATCTTCCATAGTTCTGGCACTACACTGTAATAAGAATAGGTTTTAGTTTGTTTTAGTTCGTCTTTCTTTCCTTCTTCTATAAATACATTTTGGAGTCTGTAATTTCATCAGAGCTGATAAAATAAAAATGTTATTTTCTTATACTCGAACAAGTTTGGATTTGATTGGAAGCTTTGAAACTTCTAATATGAATGAAATCACAAGTTTCAGGGACTAAATTGGAAAGTTTTGGGGACCAACTTGAACATTCTCGAAACTTTAGAGGACCAAATTCGAAGAAGATAAAAGTTGAAAGTCCAAGTGAATGAGTTTGGAGGATGAAGGATCAATCTATAAAATTCAATGGCGGTTTGGGTAAATCTTATACACGACTTTGGAGGCATCTTGAGGACAATGGGCTCGTTGGCATGACTTTTGAAAAGTCAAAATGAGATGAGCTTTTGAATCAATTTGACTAATTTTATGAAAGTGTTTCTGAGAAGAGCTTTTAGAGGAAACTGATCTAATATGACTTTCTCTAAAGGCACTTTAAAATATGAAGTGCTTTTAAAAATAGTTTTTAAATAAAAATTACGATAGCTTTTTCCAAAATTGCCCCTATAGGAAATAAAAACAAAATTCATGCCAAACGGGCCCTATAAAGATCATCAAATCAACTCCAATTCTCAAGAAATTTCACTATATGGCTTAAAACCTATTGATTCTCTAGTTAAAACTCAAAAGCACATGATGCCAACTTATTTTTCTTTTATTATGCTGCATATGCATGAGAATTACTAGTCAAGTCCTTAAAAAAAAGGTAGAAGGGACAAAAATGTGTAGCCTCCCATTAAGTGCTAATTAAAGTCATTAGCTTGCCTTTACGAGAGTAATCGTTTGAGATTGGTGAGATGAACATTAAACTTCTTATTAAAAAATCTCCCTCTGAATATTGCGTCAATCGCTGACCATTGACCTTCAAAGATATTTTGCTCTCATCTCAACCCCTATAGCCCCTGATTGATACACTTTTGTCATTGTTGTTCCAACCTCCTAAAGCTTAATTTTCCCAAATAAAGCTTAAGTCATAAGTCATGTGGTAGTTGTTGTTCAACCTCAAATTTTGTTCTTTGTATATGTTGTGATCATGCCATCTTTCGTTCGCTCCTTATAGAGTTTGGAACTCTCATATGAATCTAGACGAAATCCATCCATCTCATTTATGTATAGAATTATTTTTTCACCAACTACCTTCAAATCAAAATTTAGGTTCTTCATCGTCCAATAAGAATGATACTCTGATTCGACCAGCAAGTGATATACTTTCACAAAAAAAAGAAGGCAATATGGTATATGTCCGAAGTGTATCATCTAACTTGTTAGACCAATCCTTACTAGAGGCATTCACTGTAAGCTCGAGAGCTCTCTCTAACTCCCGGTAGGAGATTTCAATTTGTCCACTTGTTTGAGGATGATATGTAGTGGATATTCGAAAGCGTGCACCATATTTACCCAATAGTGACTCAAAAAGGCGACAACAAAACATGCTTACCTACATCACTAATGATGGCTCAGGAGTACCATGACATTTAAAAATATAATTTTTCAAGAAGATATTTCATTCTTCCATGAGATATTTCCTATCCTATGGCATCAGTTACAACTCTTCATATGGCTATAACTATTCTTGATTCCAGAGTGTAATACCTTTCAACAATCTTAGGCGTCTCAAAGTGTCCAACACAATCTCATGAATGAAAATGCTTCAACATTAGTATCATCTTATCTTTCGGTACACAACACCTAATGATTGATCAGGCCCATTCTATTGAGTATTGGATCCTCCCAAAATAAGTGTTTAATATCTAAAACGAATCCCTAGTTTGGAAATTGAAGTAGTCCAATGGTATGATGTAATTGGATAGAAAATTAATATAGTCTGCATACCAAGGTGCCTTTTCAATCTCAAAAACTCTCGTTGGAAAATTCCTTGTTGATTTTATCATGGAGATGCTCTCCGTACTCCAGTCTAAACAAATGGCGAGTCACTACATTTTCACTCCCCTTTTGTCTTCAATCTCTAAGTCAAACTTATTGTATGAGTACCATCAGATAAGTCATGGCTCGGCATCCTTCCTTGCAAATAGATATCTTACTGCAACATAATCTGTTAATATAATCACCTTCAACTCAATGAAATAGGATCGAAACTTGTCGAAGGCGAAAACAACTGCCAAGTGGTGGCATAATTGAGTAGTCCATCAGTCAAACTCCGGCTAGCATAATGAACCAATTATAGATTTTTATTCCAATGTTGACCCAACATTGTACCAATTGCATAGTCACTAAGCATCATACACAAGTTCAAATTGTAAACTCAAGTAAAAAACAACCAATGTACCTGTACTCTTTAAGTTTTTCGTGCTGACCTAATAATGTACCAACTGCATAGTCACTAGCATCGTAATCAGCTCAAATTGTGAACTCGAACAAAAAAACAAGTAATGTACCTGTACTGTAAGTTTTTTTATGTTAAGAGTGTTATAGGTATAAGAGTACTAGACACCAATGATGCTAAACACTGGTAATGAAAATTTTAAGAAAATGGAATTGATGAAATGTTAATGCATTGAGGACTAATAGAGCAATCTTCGATGCAAATTCTGAACAAGAGTAACTTATAGATGTAGAAGTGAAGGCATGAAAATGATTTTTTGCTACCTAAAAAGGACGATGCACTATGGTTTCAAATTCTCATCTCAAAGTCCTTTTAAGTTGTATACATTTTTTAAGCAGAACGTCTGGATACTAGACGAAGTAAATCAGTATGTTATATTTATTTAGGCGCCAACTCTATCTCCTGTTCATCTAAGAAACAACGATCTGTATCTAGATCATGTTCAGAAACCGAATATAGGAACAATGGCTTCCACCATTGCAGAAATCATTTGCATCATGTTCGTATTGGGAGATATTGGAATTTGTTTTGAACAAAGCACTTAGCTATTTTCTGACAAAAAAAGATTCATATACATAATGATAAACAATTTTTTTATGCTAGAAAAGAACATACTGAGATTTAGGGTGTGTTTGATGGATATAATTGAGAAAATAATGTATTTTAAATAGTGATATGATAGGAAACATGTGGTTAAAAATAAGGAAAAGTTATTTATGTGATGAAAAATATTATCTTATTGAAAAATGTGTGGTTAAAAATAAATTTTGAAAGAATTGGTGTCAAATAGGGACTTACTATCACTTAGTTCGAGAAAAAGTCGACACGGAAATTCTCATTACAAGATATAGACAAGCAAATTGCATAATTCCTTAACTACACGCACATATAGACATGAACCATTTCAACTCACAAGGCCCATCTTTCAAGGCACCATTTCGATTCATAAAATATTTTGAAACTATTCTTAATAGGAGGAATTTAAGTTTTGATGACCTTAACCACAATCATAATCTATAACATAATTTTTTTAAGAATTTGTTTTATACAATACTAAAAATATGCATCTCACTGACGAGGTACATTAAAATGGACACAGCCCACACCATTACTATGTTCATCCAGATATTTTCACTGGTTCAACGAGTACAGTTGTTATAAATCCACTTGTCTTTGTTTTGGAATTTGTATAGCCATCTTCATCTTTGTACAAAAGATTAATGACACGTGTAAGGTTGACTATTCGCATGAGGACAGCCATCGGTACTGGAGTTGGACGAAGGCATTCTTGATTTATATCCTTCCATGCATTTGTAACTTGTTTCTGAAATACAGAAAATGCCTCTTCTTTTGAAGCTCCTTCCTGATTTATGTAACATTCAACTGCTGATATTTTTTGCTCAAACTGCATATGAGCATCGCAATATTTAAATAATCTTAAATATTAACTAGAGTCGTTAGTTAAAGTTTCATTCTTCTTACCCCATGTCCCGCCATGTCGTCCATTAGTCTACAAATTAGTATAGAAGCTTGTAAAAATAATGGTTCGCTTGAAATCCATTCAAAGGCTTCCTTGGTTACTGTCTCTCCCATACCTACTAATGATACTGTCGATATCAACATATAACCGCTAGATACAAGTGCGACTTTCATATACTCGTCTAGTGTTGGAACATATCGATTGTATGTCCATTTTGCCTCTTCAAAATATGCCCGGACCAAATTTTTCATCTGCAAATTGGAAACTTCATTAGATATGTTAAAACATAATTTTGATAAAATGACGAATAACCTCATTTGTATTAATTACCTCTTCTATAGCGTAGTAAACACGGTATGATTGCTCCATCTTTTTCAACTCTTCCTCAGTTTCGACATAAACATCTAAAAGAGATTTGTATGAATATTTCATGTACGTTGGTAGCTGATCTATGGCACTGACATTCCACCTGTTCACAAAAATGTGATATCATATCAGAATTTGATCAAACTATATCTCAAAATAAATAAATATTCGAGATGTTAAGACACAAAGAACCATTCAAAACGAGACCATGAATTAATTCACCTTTCAATTGCATCTGTGAAAAGTGCAAGTTCATCTAGGGTCCCATAAACATCATAGATGTCATCAAGAATAGAAGCCATGGCGATTACTTTGGTTAGTATTTTCCTAGCAAGAGAGTATTGGGGCTCAAAGTAGACTGATAATATCCAAAAGTAGCATTCCACAATTCTATCTCTTGCAAAAGGCCATTTTTTTCCAACTTCTAAAGCCTTCCACCACCTACAATTTATATCCACAAGTAAAATCTTAAAATCTACCCGTATGAGTGCGTGTGTATACAAACATATGTACATATGTATCAATGCGTGTAGAAAGAAAAATATATAACCTGGTAATGACATGTAGCTCCTTCTGATGCATCTTTTGCAATAAGTTGAAGTCTAATTTTGCAAAATTCAGAAGATTGCCATTATGTGATTCATCTTGTTGGTAAATAGATAAGAAATGTTTTACACCCAGCCTCGTCAAAGTTTTTTGAATTGGCATGTCCAAGGCTTCTCTAATTTGTGAAGCAAGAGAACTGCTCACGTGAAGGACCTGGCAATTTAGCTGAGTAACAGAAAACTTCAATGCTTCCTCTAGAATTTCCTCCCCGTGTACTCTAAATTGTGCAGCCTCGTACAAGCTTAACAAGCCTTGTACATTGCTAATCAAAGATTCATAAAATTTTCCTTGTGGGTCCTTGAATTTGTTGAACACGCCTGTTTCAGCCCAGAAAATATAAAATGCTCCCTTATTAGAATGGACCATGTGCTATAAGCGCGCACACACAAATGCAAGCATGAACATGTGTTTGCATTCCATTGCAAATATATACTTATAATACGCATATATGACAAATTTATTTTTCCAATTGATAAACAAAAGTTACTTACCACATGATACGTAATGCCCTTGTTGTCTAAGTAATCGAAATCGAAGAGCAGTGGTATGAAGGCTGCTGTCTTGTTTGCAACAACTTTCATTATTGTAAGTATCATGTACGTAATTTAGAGAATTTTCAATTTCAGTTTCAAAATGGTAACCAACTCCAAGACGTTGGATTGAATCGATGAGGTCTAATTTATGCAGAGAATCATCTGGTACTGCTGCCAAGAGCTTCTTCACTTCTTCTTTTAGTCTTTGATGTTCTTGCTCTTCATGGGCAAATATATCCTGCTCGATTAAATGAAAGCATGTAAAAAATTTATATGACTGTATTTTATTTCAAGTTTTGAATGAAAGGAACCGTTATTGTTAGGTCATTTCACTAAGAATAAATCGCCTTCCATCTTTCTTCATTAGGAGAGGTTTGGAACAGGTGTTTGTACAAAAATTAAATAAAATTAATTCGTAGGGTTTGTTTATAAGTACAATCTTTATCTCTCTCACAGGGCTTATAAATAATACAAATATATATCTTTATCTATTCCAAAATGACAATCTTGATATATGTACAAGCATGTCGTCATACAACTATGTTAGTGTATAAATAAAATTTTCAATTCGAGAAAGACAATAAAAGAATTATAAAAGTAATTGTAAAAGCATTATTAAATATACCGTGAGGTCTGAAGTATATGCAAGGAAATAGTCTCCCCAAACACTCGGATGATATGTGACAGAGCGGCGAGCATTCTCAATCCCCACATTTTTTGTGGAAATTGGAGCAGCCGATGCGCATATTTGGGTACTCATTCTATATTTACTTAGAGACTTCGGATAGGAGAAGATCAGGTGTTTTCAGTGACTTCTCACTTTCGATGGACTTTTTTTGTTTGATAATTCATGTTCCATTGATAGATATTTATAGTATTCTTGAGTTTCTCATACCAACGAAGAATTAGCCTTTCTCCAAGTTCCGTGAGGATATATTGTTAGCATCTCACGATTTGAACTAAGAGGGGAGATTATGACAAAATACTGAATGAGTTTTTGTTTCCCAAAATTATAAGTTCCTGAAAGTAGCAAGAAATTTTCTTTTTCCTTTCCAGAAGTTGTTCTCCAAAAATTTTCCAACTGGTTTGCTCTTGGTTTACAATACAGTGTATATCTAACACAGTGTATGACAAAAAATTGAATAAGTTTTTTTTTTTTTTGCACTAAAATAGGAGTAGTTTACACGTAAGGGATTACATTCAATTAACATCAACATCACAATGTTTACTAAATCAAATTAAGTTTTGATGTTAGAAAAATTCGAGGTGTTTTTCAACATCACTTCTTATGGCATAATTTATTCTTATCGTTTCTAGATTCCGCTGTTAACTAGCATTGACTGAGCCGCAAATAAACTGATTTTCTTTTAAAACAAAGCAATAAAAATTTCCTGAAATAACATTTTTAAAAAAATTATAAAACCAGTTTTGCTAACTTCCAGTAGGGGCATCGCCACCCCTTCGTCACTTCTAATAGGATTTCTTAGAAGCGTACAAGGTTTGTTGATCTAAACGTCACCGATATATGAGTTAGTATGGTTATTTTCTCCTACAAGCCATGCCACACTTGAACCACAAACATAGAGAGAAAAATCGAGATTATAAAAATTTGACTTTGTAAGAAGAAAGTTTCCAAAGTTTGTAGACATTCCAAAAGTTTGTAGACATTCCAAAGTTTGATACTCGTTTAATTATTTTCGATATCCAAACAATATCCATTTGGACCATTCAATAGGTCTACAATACAGTTCTCGAAACGAGTTTGAAGATGACATAGAAGATTTGTGAATTTTGTTAACATACGATCGCCAGCAAATTTTTAACATATTATTGAAAATCTCGAAATACTACTTTCGAACAATCTATTTGACGCGTCCTAACTTTTGCTATAGTTGGCCATTTCGCGCACAATTAAAAATTCAAGAAACTAGACAATGAGTACTTCTAAATGGTATTAAGAATACAATATTTCGATTTCGTTTGATATTCTATAATAATCCCAAAAATTAAGATAAAAATTATATATAAAGGGTGGGTGATAAAGGCGGGGCGGGTGTTGAGGTGGGTAAAAAAGGAGTGAGTGGGTACAAAATTAAAAAGGTTGGAGTAGGTTGAACAATCCTAATTAGAAAAATGACAAGGTGTTTTTCAATTTTGTGTTTTAGTACGTTCTTGATACATATAAGTATATAACTGATAAGAGTAACATAAAAAGAAGTAATTATCCAGCATACTTGCTGTTTTATTTAATTTCTTTTCAGTAATCTGATATTAGTGTAAAAATATAAAAAAGGCCAATAAATTTAAAAAATAGAAAAAGACACACGACAACGTTTGTAAAACGTTGTAAAAACTTAGGATAAAAGAAAAGAAAATGATCAAAAAAATATTGCAAAAAAGTGAACACAAAAGTAAAGGCAACACTAAACACACTACAAATAAATTACGGATTGTGCAAAAAAGGTTGTAAATAGTTAAAGGCAACATAAACAAAAATGTTGCAAATAAAGTAAAGAGAACACTCATAAAACGTGGCAATATGTTAAAAGGCAAACACACTGAATGTTGCGAAAAGGTAAATACAAAAGTTTAAAGAACATTTGTAAAATGTTACAAATAACCTTTCCTCGATGTTTTCTGAACGTTACAAAAAATAAATGGTAATGTTTACACATGGCCTTTTGCAAATTGCAATGGTGTATAAACGTTGTCTTATTTTTTTATTCTACGGCAATATCGAAATTCGCAACACTTTTGCAACGTTTTTTGAACGTTGTGAAAGAAATTTTTTGTTGTAGTGTTAATTTATTCTTATATGAAAGATACTACTTAACAGTTCACGAATTATCAATTTAACGATTTTTAAGTCGTCGAATGATTGTTACTTTTCCATTTTTAGTTTTGACCTTACGTGCAGAATTAATCAATCAAAAACAATTATCCTATTTTTGAATTATTTTTAATTATTTTTAGATGATAAAGCATACAAGTCCAATTATCCTATTTTTGAATACCACAGTAATAAGAAAAGCAATAATAAACACCAATATGATGACGGAGAAACCCCAATTGGGTAAAAATTTCGGGATCAAGCAAGTTACTTTCACTATAGACAATACGGAGTGAGTTATAATCAGATGCTATCTAGCCAACTCCACTAGATTTTCCCGATCTATTTCCTGCTAACTCTAAGGTCTGCTCTAAGACTTGCTCCAAGATCTACTCCAAGATCTTTTGCAATTGTTTCTTCCTAGTGGAATTCCAAGAACCTGCTCCTAGGTCTTGTGCTTTTCCTACGCTTGTAGTCCAACCTCTCTCATTTTCAAAAAACTTTTGAAATCCAACTGAGAAAGTACATTCCCATGACTAATAAGAAGTTGGTGGTGTTTCCGATTCAATGGGTTTGATTTTTTCCCAAATATGTGGTTGTATGATCTCAAGGAGAAAATAAGGAATCAATGTATGAATAGGCACTTGGATCTTCAAAGAATAATATAAATGTGCTTAGTTAATAAGCACAATGAACAACCACCACACAATTTGTGCACATGCTTGGTATTTATAGGATAGGGTAATTAAGTTGAATGGGCCATAAAAATACTTCAAAACAGCAAATTAAGGTTTTTCGAATCGACCTATCTCTCGAGCGAGAAACTGGCCAAGCAAGCGACGCACTATCACTCGAGCGAGAGCTCGACAACGGCAGACGATAGGCAATCTGCTTTTGTTGCTCGAGCTCCAACTAGACGAGAAGCTAGCGAAAATGTGGCATCATGTTTCTCCTCTTTTCATGCTTGAACCCTAGACCTCATAATCCAATTTGTACAAATTGTACCCTAGGTCATTGACTTTTACAACATATTACAAATTAGTTCTTTTGTCTACAGAATCCCCAACATTAAAAATCTAACAAACTCCTCATTTGGCATTCTGTGACAAAACTATACAATAAGGCAAGGAAAACTAAAGACAAAATCTAAACTACCCAAACTTTATCAAATTGATGTCTCTTGCATTCCTTGTGAAACCTATTTCCTGAAATCCACAGCTCAAATACCCATTGTAAAAGCACGTGATAAGAAAATAATAAAATCATTAAACACATGATACCAACACTAACTAGATTGAGACGTAACATTAATGTTTATCTAAACAGCAAAAAAAAGAAAAAAAAACATTAGCATCACAAAAACATAAAATACTCAAACAGCTAGGTATATATGGTATGGAATGCAATGCAATCAATAAATCTCCCCCTATCAATCTACTTCACCTCAAAAAATTTAAATTCTCTCATTCAAAACTTTTTCTACTTCACTCTCCCCTTTTTGTCCCAAGTGACGAAGTGATCGATAATTAAATTTTTTTAATATTAACATATAATAACTCAAAAATGCAGTTGTTAGCATGTGCAGGTATAATCAGCGTATAGTAAACCTTCCCACACACTTAATTCAAGTTAACATGGAGTAAATTGTATAAGTGACCCATATGTATAAAGTGTCACTAAGCATTTGTAAGAAGGACTCTAAACCTTAATTTTGTGAGAAATGACATACTAAATATCACTGTCAATAAGTATATTCCTCTACTTATGAAAGTCGAATAATTTAAAGCACATTAGAACCTATAAAGAAAATCTCATTTTATATGGATATTTTCTTTTCTCCCCTTGATCTTGAGCATATTTTATTTTCACATCTTTCAATATTTAAGCTCATTATTTTTCATATCTTAAGTGCATGCTCTTCTCCATTAAACTACTAAAATGACACATGTAACAAGTTTTAGGTTGGTTAACCCAAATCAGTTGACCATAGGCACCAATTTATGAGAAACCCTGCAAGTTTAATTACTCAAGTCAAATAGGCTCTGAAAAAGAACATAATATATTGAACTTTTTATTATCGGGGATAAACTTGAGCTAGGGTGTAATAAATAAGGTCCAAAATCATCTTACTAACATATGATTGTCATCCCAAATTTCATACACTCGATTGAGTCTTACTAACAATATCATAGTGTGTGCAAATAGTACATAAAGACACATATACTAATTGCTCCATAATAATCGAAGTCAGCAATAGAAACTATGTTACAACTCATCGATTAAACACATGCTTGATTACAACAAACAAATTCAAGTATATTATATATTATACTTGTAAAAATAATTTCCCGCATTTTTATTTTTCAAGTTTCCATTTTTTTTATTTTAAAGAATGAATGCTCTAAACACCAAAAAAAAAAATGTCAAACACATAAAAAATAAAAAATATGAATGAATTTTCTACCTAGAAAACAAATAAACAAATATGATGCATGTATAAATCAATGTCACACAATGATAAAGTATGAGTATGCATCAAAAATACATAATCAATGAGGTATGCAAATGCTCTTACCTTTAAGAGTACATTGATCTATTTCAAAAATTTTCAGACCACATTTATTCACCCAAACTTGCCTAGTGACAAGAATATTCTCATTCATCTGTATCATTAACTTGGTCAATTAACTCACCTGATTAGTAAGAAAGTCAATCTGTCCAACAAACTCCTGATTCTTATTTTTATTTAAGTTCTGATTTCTATTTATGATCAGGAAATGACGACACCTAGGCCTTATGTGTCCTAACTCACCGTAGTAGGGATAAAACTAGGACCAAAGTTATGAAATCGTTGATATATATTCCTAGGTTGGCGGGTCCTACACTATCTAGTAGGCATCTATCCTATATATCCCTTATTCTTAGGTTCAGGGTTAAGCACATGTTTAAACTGATCAGTACCAGGGACAAATGTGGTCTTGGACGTATCATTTTTATTATATCCTAGACCTCCCTTATTACCAGCAGGCTTGCTAATTCTCAGAATGTTATCTAACTTTATAGACCACTAGAGAAGGCAAGAAGTTGAGACTTGAAATGCTCTAGGTAGTTTAGAAGATTTTTAACATGGATTTCTAAGGTTTCATTTTCAACTGTCAGCTCGTTAGCTCTCCTAGAGGTCTTCTCAAACTCATTAGTGAGATTCCTAACCTGAGTATCTAAAGATTCATTCATGGATTTTAACTCACTTAGGGTTGAGGTAGATTCCTGAATGTACGCTATGAGTTTTTCTTTCTCTGACTCAAGTTCCGTGACTCTCGTACTTAAAACTTATTTTTAGTTAGAATCTTAATACTCTCCTCATAGATTCTATCATAAGCCTCATGAATATCTTACTCACTATCATAATTTTCTTCTGAATTATCACTACTACTTATGCTATCAGGCTTCTCACTCCCCTTATCACATCCATTCTTAATTCTAGCAATAAAGACAATATATTTTCTACTTTCCTCACGAGTGGATTTCTCACTCTGATTGTCCGAGTAGACTTATCATCAGTGAGAGTAGTATTCATAGCCTTATCTGGATTTTTCCTAATTCTAGGGCACTCACTTCTAACGTGACCAAAACCTCTACAATTATGACATCTCACAGTTTTAGAACTCTTCCTACATCCACTAGGACCACTTCTATGCTTCTCTTGAGGTTTTTGTTTATTCCTAAACATTTTTCGAATTTTTTTAGCAAAGTAAACTAACTCCTCTTCATTAAGAGAATCTGAATCCGAGGACTCTTTATGACTATTTCTCATAGTATTTAAGGCCAATGACTTATTGTTTGTGGGTTTAGCTAATGTCAGCTCATAAGTTTGGAGAGATCCAGCCGGCTCTTCAACCTTAATAGAGTCTATATCCTTACTCTCCTCAATAGCATTGATTTTAGGCCTAAATTGCTCGAGTAAGGATCTATTGATTTTTCTAACAATTTTTTACTCATGATTTTTCTCACCTAGGTTGAAACTAGAATTCACTATGTCGTTTAAGCTCGCATAAAAATTATCAAAAGTTTCATTTTCTTTCATCTGAATTTCTTCAAACCTAATGGTCAGCACCTATAACTTAGAGTTCTTAACCGCCTGATTCCCTCATGTGTGGTCGTAGAATATTTCATACCTCTTTGGTTACCTCCCACATAGACACTCTCCTAAACTCTTCCGAGAATACTGCCATGAATATGGCATGTAAAGTTTTACTATTCCAGTTACATTCATCTAAGTTCATTCTTGTCCAATTAGCAATGGGAATGGAGATTGCTTCATTATTAACTGTAGAACTAGATACAGCCCAACCATTCACAACACTAAGTCATATACGCTCATCTATAGATTTAAAAAAACTTCACATCCTAACATTCCAGTTGGCATAATTACTGCCATCAAAATATGGCTGTATGAATAATAAATTACTCATCTAGATAATATAGGTCAATGAATGAATTTGGGCTTTGATACCAATTGAAAAATCGGGTGTTGCACTGGATACCACTTAACAGTTTATGAATTATCAATTTAACGGGTTTTAAATTATCGAATGGTTATTACTTATCCATTTTTAGTTTTGACTCTACGTATGGAATTAATCAACCAAAAGCACTTTTAATTTTTTCTAGATGATTAAGCATACAAGTCTAATTATTCTATATTTAAATACCGCAGTAATAAGGAAATCAATAATAAACACCGATATGATGACGGAGAAATCCTAATTGGGTAAAAACTCAGGAACCAAGCCAACTATCTTCACTATAGATAATATGAAGTGAGTTAGAGTTAGATGGTATCTAGCCAACTCCACTAGACTTCCTAATCTACTTTCTACTAACTCCAAGGTCTGCTCTAAGACCTGCTCCAAGATCTACTCCAAGATCTTTTGCAATTGTCTCTTCCCAACGAAATTCCAAAAACTTGATCCAAGGTCTTGTGCTCTTCCTACGCTTGTAGTCCAACCTCTCTTAACTTCCAGAAATTTCTGAAATCCAACTGAGAGAGTAGCTTCCTATGACCAATAGGAAGTGAGTGTTGTTTCGGATTCAATGGGTTTGATGTTTTTTCCAAATATGTGATTGTATGATCTAAAGGAAAAAATATGGAATCAATGTATGAATAGGCACTTGAATCTTCAAAGAATAATATGTTTAGAGAATAAGCACAATGAACAACCACCACACAATTCGTGTATAGGCTTGGATATTTATAGGAGAGGGTAATTAGGTTGAATGGACAAAAAAATACTTCAAAACAGCAAATTAGAGTTTTCCGGATCGACCTGTCGCTCGAGCGAGAAGCTAGTGATAGGCGAGTGAGAGATCGGTGACAGGCGGGCGATAGGCAATCTGCTTTTGCCGCTCGAGCGCCAACTAGGTGAGAAGCTAACAAAAATGTGGCTCCGTGTTTCTACTCTTTTCATGTTCGAACCCTAGATCTCATAATTCAATTTGTACAAATTGCACTCAAAATCCTTAACTTTTACAATACGTTACAAATTAGTTATTTTGTCCACGGAATCGCCAACACTAAAAACCTAACATTATCATTTCTAGATTCCACTGTTAACTTGTAGGTATTGATTGAGCAAGAACTATACTGATTTTATTATTAAACAAAGCGATCCACAATTTTCTGAAATAACAATTAAAAAAAAAAGAATAGAAAGACAGTTTTGCCAACTTCTACCCCTATTACTTCTTATAGGATTTCTTAGAAGCGTATAAGGTTTGTTGATCTAAAACGATATGAATATATGAGTTAGTAATGTTTGTTCTCCTACATGCCATGCCAAACGTGAATGCAAAGAAAGAAAAAGAAAAATCGAGATTATAAAAAGATGACTTGTAAAAAGAAAGTGTCAAAAGTCTGTAGACATTCCACCACAAGCATAAAACTAGTGCCATTGAAAATGTATGTTGGGAAGATTCAATAAAATCCAATTTGAGCTAGTATTTAATATTTCCTCAATAATATCTGGTAGGTGAATCCATATTTTTAATGTGCTGAATTCCAAAATATTGTCTTCAATACCGGTTAAGGCAAATCTGTAAGGGCTTAGGGCTGGTTTAGTGGGGGTGGCAGGGGTTATTTTGGGTATAGCTACGACGGGTGGGTTGGTGAAGAAGGTTAAAGAATTTTATTTTATTTTTTAAAATTTTTCTATTCTTCTCCTCTACTTTTTATTTAATTTTAGTAAAGATATAATTTCTATTTAACACGGTAATGGGCTGGAGTGGAGGGTCATTGACGACTTGCAAGAAAAGTGAAAGGTTGAAAACGTAATTGTTAAAAATAGAAAGTTCACATGGATTGAAGAGCCAAGCTTTAATTTTCCTTATCTTTTATTTCCAGTTGAAGCTATTTCATTTTATCTCAAGTAGGAATTTTCTGAATTTATCACTATTATAAAAATCCGACTTCATTAGTCAATTCAATTGGAAAACTTGAAACTGATCCACCCAAAAATTCAAATAAATAAATAAATAAATACATGGAAAGAAGCAAGATAAGACTGTTTCACTTAAAACATTTACGAGTTCAACTCTTTGACCATTTTCCTCTTCCTAGTTAATGCCCGTCGGTCCAGTTTTCAAAACATTTAAATAGATTTCCTTTTGAGTGTGTATGCTTCTTAATTTTATGCCTTTTACTGATGTAGAACAATTAGCGTTAGAGTTTGAAGAAGAATTGGACCGAAAATTGGCAAAACGAGCTGTCTCGAGGAAACAGACATAACTTTTTGCACTAGTGNACCTACGAGTTTTTAGAAGCAATGTTTTTTCTCACATCAAAAAGAAAAAAGAGCAAATTGGACGACAAAAGTGAGAAATCGATGTATGATAATTGACGTTAGAGTTCGAAGAAGAATAATACCGAAAATTGGCAAAACGAGCTGTCTCGAGGAAACGGACATAACTTTTTGCACTAGTGTCAGAATTTCTATTATAATATGTTTTCGGAAACGTCTCGCAACGCTCTACAATGTACTAACCCGGGATTCCCCGGTTGACATCGTTTTTAATCTCAAATTTTCAGTTTAAGGCAATCTACCGGACGATCGAAGTTTTTGCATTTTAATTGTTTTAATTAAATGGATATCTACTTTGGTTTTTTTACTTAAATTAGGGTGTGGGAAGCTATTTAAACGTTCCTTGTCTTCTTGAATAATACAATTCTATTTTTTGAGGTTATTTTCTTGATATTTACAACTTTCTTTTGTTGGGGATTATGCTGGTAAATCCTAAAACTTTCGTTCTGCGTCATTTACAAATTGTTCGGATGTATCATGAACTTGGTGCAAAAAAATTTCATATTAAGGTAAAAGGTTGCACACTAGTGAGCAATGGTGCTAAAGTGTCAAACTGGCCCGTCTTTTCAGTCCCCGTGTCTAAATTGATCTATGTAAAAATATTTTCAAGAATCACGACTGTAGAGAGAGAAAAAGATGATGTGAATCTGTTGTAAACAACCTACAAAGTGAGGGCTAAATGAAGAGTCCAACAAACCATTGTACAACGGCTGAGTCTCTACGATTCTTGGAAAAGAAGAGTGTGTACGATTTTCAGTGTGATGCTGATGTGATCCAAGGTGTCATTGCCACGAGGACACGCCTTGTCAAGGATCCGTTGATTGTCGAAGAAGGGCCAATGATGCGATCGAGGACAAAGAGGGTAAAAGAGGCTATGGCATTGCTCGTTCAAGCTAAGGTTGACGATATGGCGATCGTGACAAAGAATGAAGTAAGTTCCATGCCGGGGTCGAGGCCGAAATCAGATTGGACGACATTGATTCGGGCGGTGCAACCTACCATGCGGTCTCATGGTACTATGCCGAGAGCTGAGGGTCTCATTTTTTAGACCTATGCAATCGTGTAGGAAATGCCTATGCGGCCACATAGGGTTAATTTGGCGAAAATTTCTTTTTTCTGCGTTTTTCCTTATTTTACTAAAATTCTATTAGATTACAAATTTTAATGTTTTTGGCAAGATTATTTCCAAGTTTTCCTTATTTCTAGGGTTTAGTATAAATACTATTTCCATTCATTATAAATAAGAACCATTATTATTATTGAATCAATTGTGAGGCTTTATTGCTTTCAAACCCTTTGTTCTTCATTGAACAATCTTGAACTTATCAAGAATCGATTTCTTG
>CAIGRB010035213.1:0-12088 GCA_903798255.1 Fraxinus quadrangulata | reverse complement strand
AATTCATTCCCAAATTAACTTTGGGCAGGTGTTTTGCCTCCGACACCGAATAAGTTTTCAATAAATGAGCGTTGATCCATTTGTGATTGAAAATTTATAATGGAATAATTGATATTGAATAATTAAAATTGAATGTTGAAGTAGAACTAAGAAGTGGATGTAGATTATGTAGTAGTGTAGAAAATCGATTAAAAATAAAATTTAGAAGAGTATATACTATATAATGATATTGAAATGTAGAGAGTAGAGTAGAGAATGAGAGATTGATAGTAATAAGTTTGGTGGAAAAATTGATGAATGGATGGATATTTATAGGGGAAAATGAAATTGAAAATAATAATAATAATAATAATAAAAATTAGAAATTCAGTGACACTGATTTTTTACGTTTTTATTATTATTATTATTTTGCGAGCCACGAACTGAGCCGCCTCGTATCTCGCATTTTACACGAGCCGACAAGCCACTCGTCGAGTAGCTCGTCATTGAGCGACCCGACCTGCTCGGACTCGTCTTTTTTACGGCTCAGGCTCAACTTTGCATTGCCGAGCTGTTCGACTCGATTGCCACCGCTAGTCAAATCTTGAGAGTTATCGAACTTGCATTAATATTTGTAGTTGCATACATGAAGTAACATGCACTAACACGATTGCAAACAAAATATTAAACCAAAGCAAAATTTTGAGGTGGGGAGAAACTTTTTATCAAATTATTTGCATTTTAATAAAAAAAAAATTTAATCTTAGAGGCACAATACACAACAGATCCGACGTCACATTTGGATGAACTTCAACATATTCTTTTGGGATATGGAAGGTGGATCGCAAGATACGCTTTATTACGTTGTGTTATATAAATGGAGTAATAGAAAGTCACACCCAAAGATGAATATGAATTACACACTTGATTAAATTTGAATCCAAGCGGTTGCCACGAAGTAAACACATATACATTCATAACGAAAACACACATATATTAAAATTTGAGGATAATATTCACGTATTAATAAACGATATAGACATGCCTGCAAGAGTTCTAGACGATCCCTACCGTGACATGCACACGCCTACTTTGCTATTAATAGTTAATGATTATATAATGTCATGAATATTTATAATAATATTTGTGTGACAAGAAGAATCAATGGAGGTTGTGATCGTTGACCGTTAATCAACGATTTCTGTTTGTGACTTGCGAGTACGTGTATGTCATGATGAATCCCAACATTTTCAATTTTCTAATTTACACGGAACTAAAAATGATACACATTGTAACTGTCAGTTATTTTTAGGTTCAATTAAGCTATTTGTACATTAAATTTGATACCCTTGTTGACAGATTTGTGATGTAACAAGATTGTGATGATTAGATTAAACGTGTTAAATGTAAAAGATAATGTGAAATTGTATCAAGTGTAAATAGATAAATCATGATATAAATCAAGATATACATATAGCAAGATTGTTTTAGGTTAAGAATATGAGGAAAGAGATAAATCTCAATTATACTTTTTGAGAACCAATTAGGATGACGTGTATCTTATAAAAATTAATCATTACTTATTTTTACATAAAATAATATTGAATTATGATTTTTTGTTGGGCTACACAATTGCTTTAAAAGCCCATCAATATACGGATAAGGCTTGGGCTTTTTAAAGCGTCAACGTGGATTCTTCGCATTTCGTGTTTACCTGGGCTTCATATCAGTCTTCTATGCACACTGTAATATATGCTCCCCATCCCAATAATGTTCTTTGGTTATTATATAATCATCTAAGTGCTTCTTTTCTTTTCTTTTCTTTTTTTTTTTTTTTTGGTGACATATAATCAGGCTTAGACTGAATTTCTGCTGAGTTAATTTGAGCTTGACAATGGATCCTAGCCGTTCATCTAGTTTTTATCCTGTATTTTTTTTTCTATATTTGTTCAAGTCGTGTGATAAAAATGAAAAGTTCACGCTTTGACTTTGCTCAACTCACGAGCAAGGTACATGGGCCACCCGAGCCTTGCTCGCCTTATGGTCGAACCAAGCCTGTGGGCAGGCCCATGGGATTGCTCAAAAAACTTAAAAAGGAAATCTTACTAAGCCACAGTTTGGTTTTGTTACGAATAAAATTTTTAGTAAATTTTAATAAAGTTAAAAAATTCTGTGGTTGGAAAGTTGATAAAAAAAATTTAGATTCTACGTAAAGTATGCTTAAAATTAATTATTGATAATGACTTATTTTTATGAACTTTTTGAGATAAACCAAACATGTGCTAAATAAATTATCACAAAAGGCATTTATTATATTAAATAAATGTGAAGAATGTCTGGACAATGATTCCATACTTGTACAAGATGGCATGGAATGACTTTTGAAACAAGTTTCTTTGTTAAATGTAATCACTTACACAAGGCCCGAATTGTATCTCTTAAATAAAAAAAGCAATTAACTGAAAAGTAATTAAACAAACAACTTATGAATGTCGGCTTTTTTTTTTTTTTTTTAAATGACCAGGGGTTCGAATCCCCGACAATATGAATAGTCGAGATTATTTATTTTGGAGTGTTCTCCATTAAAGATGGTTGATGATTAGACTTGTGCGTAGGGTTGACAATGGATCCTAGCCGTTCATCTTATTGAAAAGTCAAACTTGAATTTCTGCTAAGTTAATTTGAGCTTGACAATGGATCCTAGCCGTTCATCTAGTTTTTATCCTGTATTTTTTTTCTATATTTGTTCAAGTCGTGTCTAATAAAAATGAAAAGTTCACGCTTTGATGTTGCTCAACTCATGAGCAAGGTACATGGGCCACCCGAGCCTTGCTCGCCTTATGTTCGATCCAAGCCTGTGGGCTAGCCCATACTAAGCCACTGTTTGGTTTTGTTACGAATAAAATTTTTAGAAAATTTTAATAAAGTTGACAAAATCTGTGGTTGGAAAGTTGATAAAAAAAAATTAGATTCTACGTAAAGTATGCTTAAAATTAATTATTGATAATTACTTATTTTTATCAACTTTTTGAGATAAACCAAACATGTGCTAAATAAATTATCACAAAAGGCATTTATTATATTAAATTAATGTAAAGAATGTCTGGACAATGATTCCATACTTGTACAAGATGGCATGGAATGACTTTCGAAACACAATTTCTTTGTTAAATGTAATCACTTACACAAAGCCCGAATTGTATCTCTCAAATAAAAAAAGCAATTAACCGAAAAGTAATTAAACAAACAGCTTATGAATGTCGGCTTTTTTTTTTTTTTTTATATCTCTTTCAAATTAATCAACTTTAAGATCACTTAAATGTAATCATTCTGCACCACAAGTCCAATCTGTACTTTTCTCAATATTTTATTTACTTGGATGACTCTAATATTAAAGATGAACTCGATTAAAGGAGAAAGAGATGTAAATATTTATCGAGTAGTACGAGATAGATGATGAGATGTGTTTGAGAGGTCTAATTAGGCAAGAAAAATGAAGAACCTCAACCATTGTATTTGTTGCACCTTGGATTCTACAATGTCGGTTTCTAACCGTAATGTTAAAGATACACTTGACTCGTAATTAATTTGTCTTCAAAATAAATAAACGCAAAGAGTAGTGATTTGTCATGGACAACTTCCTTGAGAATATAGTGGGTACTGACTCGAATTACGTATCTGACACGCTTCTAATAAATTTTTAAATTCTTGATACGTCTCATATTGTGTATAGTTTCAAATACACAAATGGAAACTAAGCACTACGTAGGTCGAATTAGTCTTTGCCAAGCTCAGATGCCAAGTCTCATTGTTTTGGTTTGTTCATCTACGTGGCTCGGAGTTCCTCCTTTTGATTCCAAGTACTTTATTGTATTGCTTTAACGAGATCTCATACCTCTCGATCTTTCATGACATTGTTTAAGAGTATCTATCGATAATCTTTTTCTTGACTAGATTAATTTATCAGACTTAAATTCTTATCGGATCTTGATCAATGAATTTAGTCTACGTTAATATATAACTTAACCGTCACATCAAGTCAATAATTATATTAGGCTATCCCAATAATTTGCTAACTTGATTGACCCTACTCGTTGGGGTACGTCTTGTCATTTTAAACTTACAAACAGAAAATATATGTTACTCCAAACAAAAATGTCCGAATTCATTACATGTCATTCTTATTCACATGGAGCCAAGTTGGTACATTTCTACCAATCTACCATCTCGAAGGTCAACTTGCAACGCTGAAGGCTATTCTAATCCAAACTTTTCTAAAAAGTTATTTTGTTCGACCACCTGCGGCCACTTATTGTCTGAATTCGAGTTGACTTTAAAAAAATCATCAACTTGGAAATTCCAACTTTAAAATTATAAATTAATGAAGAATTTAATGGGATTCCCCTCTTTATTTCTCTGATTCGAGGAGAAAAGGCGCGTTCGAATCTTAAAAATCAAAGTCTTTTTTTTTTTTTTTGTCTAAATGATAGAGTAGATTTTTTTTTAATGTTGTTTCAAAAAACATTTTTCTACTTTTGAAAAATGTAGAGAAAACAAATAAGAAGTTGTATTATTGTAACAAATAAGTTAATAAATAAATCAAGATCTCCGCCTTGAAAATGAAAAAATATACTAACAATAAAATTAAGCTAATCGAGTATCCTATTAAAGAAGGCTGATGGGTAGACCAATGTTAATAAAATCGGATCACATCGGATCGGACCAAACCAATCAGTTCAACTGAAAAAATAAAAATCGGTCAAAATTTGGTCATGTTATAATAGGTTAAGTGTTAATAAAAAAATCGAAAACTGGCCAATTAAATTGGTAACCAAGAAAAGGTGAAAGTCTTTTAACAATTGGTTCGGTTCTCAAAGTTATTTAGGGTCCGTTTGATTGCAAATGTAAAAAATGGATGGAAAGAAAATGAATTATAGGGAATTGAATTGCCTATAAATTGTTTTACTGTAAATTGTAATTAATTGTGTTTGATGGGTATAATTTTCCACCATTCGTTTGACTTTGTTTTGCATGAAAATTGATAATAAAAGTGATAAAAAATTTTACCATTGTATCTAGAATTTTTTCTCATTACTTAAAATAATAATAATAAAAAAANCTAGATTATTCTGTGCTTGTGCCTCGGCCGTGGAAGTGTTTGCAGTTCATCATATTTAATGACAAGAGTATTGTATTTGTCCAACGTAATTAATGGGTCAAACTCAGTATTAAATTCGTTGAAATCCATAATTTCAATTGAAATGCAGAGATTATATAATTGGAATTTGAATAATGATCCTTGGACAATCTCAAGGACATGAATGAAAGAACAAGGTGATGTATCAGATAATAATTGGGTATTGTGTTTTTATTTTTTTTCAAACTATTCAATTATGCATCGATACGCGTTCCCCCTATTTTTGAACCTATCAATGAACCTGTGTGTGTAGCAAGATTGTTGAAATTTTATTGGCTAATTAACACAAAACGTCCCTACCTTTAGGGTTGATTTTAGAAACTGTCCTACCTTTCTTGACATTTATATCATTACCTATCATTTTTCGTGCGCTTAACGTCATTTTCACCATATTTTAACCATTTTACCCTCCATTCAAATAAAACAAAAAGAAAAGAAAAGAAAAACTAAAGAATTAATTGCAGTCATGCTCCCAAATTTTTTAAAAAGTGCAAATTAGTCCAAAATCCTTATTAAAACATTAAAAAAATCTCTCTCTCTCTCTTCTCGCCTCTTCCTCCCTATGGCCGCTACCCATCGCCGTCTAATTCGCTGAAAATGCTCACATATTTGTATAAATGTCAAGAAATAAAAGGTAGTGACGATTTCCAAAATCAACCCCAAAAGTAGGAACGTTTTGAGCTAATTAGCCATATTAAAAAAAGGTCAGTTCGAAAGAAGAAAGCACTACTTCTTCGAAGTAATGCCTTTACCGTCCTGAAGGTGACATACTTCTTTAAAAATTTTATGACAAATGTACAAGTCGATTTTCCGCCTACATGCCCTTTACACCCAGCCATTCTAAAAAACACAGGTTCATATAGCCTTGGCCTGTCCAAATGATGTTCAACAGTTATTCTCTCATGCTCTGGAACTTGGTTAAACAAAAAAGGAGTTCGAATTGATTTGGACGCAGATTTTCTCAAAATGACCTCGTGTAGAAACTCTCGATCGAGCCTCGGGAACCTGTTGTTTTTTGCTACGATCTTTATTTACCTTGTCCGCAAGCACAAGAGGGTGGTGTCTAATTGTACCACAGGCAAACACACAATAGCATTCTCTAATTCTTCCCTGGTGTCGACCACAGTACAAGTAGTCTTTTCCCATTTTCTAGCAAGCATTTCGCTAGGAACTGACTAATAGCTTCACTCGCGATTCTCCATGTTTCAACCAAGTTACTTGGTTTCCCACCATATGAAACTCTTTTATATCCATTTCTTGAGTCTCATAATTGATACACTGCCAATGTAGGATTGAAAAACTTCAGAAAAGCATATTTATACAGTATCATTTTTTGACACGTGGTGTATGACTACAAAATTGAATTACTCAATTTCTAATTATTGTTGAAATATTATTTATTTTTAATCTTACAAATTAGTTAGTAAAATTTGAATGAGTTTTTAAGTGATCCATCAAATAAAAAATTTATAAGTTTTATATTTAAAAACATATATTTGACATATTTGTATTTATTTTTTTGTATGAGTTTTTAAGTGATCCATCAAATAAAAATTTTATAAGTTTTATTTTTTAAAACATATATTTGACATATTTGTATTTATTTTGAATTGGTTGTGTGAAAATTTAATTATATATTATTGTCAAAATAAAATTAAAATGTTTATAAATATTTATTTTTTACCCTCGATTTAACGTATATTCGATATCGGTTGAACCTTTTGGCAATTGACATTTTCTCTTTTTCAGTTCGATGTCCAGGTCAAGTTGTAAAACATTGGGGGTAGACCCTATTAGCCCGTATTTGATGGTCATTATTTTGCAAAAAGAGTTTTGAATAATGAATTTTTGAAGAATATATGATTAAAAAATATGGAAAATTTTTGAGTTTACGTACGGAATATCTTATTGTGTAAATGTATGATTGAAAATAAGCGTGTTAAAAAAAATTTAAATAAAGGATATCAAGCAAGGGCTTAGTATTCGCAATCAGGACAGTACTCACAGAACTTGTAAAGCTCCTACGTTGAGGAAAATCCTCAACCCTTGTTTGAGCCTCAAATTTTAGAGAAATGTGTTGTTTTGAAATACTGATTTTTTTGGAGAATGTAATTAAAAAATAAGAAATTTTTTAAGATTTAGGTGTAAAATTATTTTATGGAAAAATGTATGAATGAAAATGGATTTTTCGAAAAATGGGGGCAAAACATATGCTAATGTCTTCAATCTTTATAAGTTAATTTGATAATTAATTTCTTATAATTGCACAAATAATCGTCAACAATTTAAACCATCGAAATCTTTCCTTTACATAGCCAACTTTATGAAACTATTCCGGATGGGGCCATGGGGGTGGCAACCGCTCCCACAACATTTTAAAATTTTTTGAAAACCTTTGTATGAATTTTGATTTTTTTTGAAATAAATACATAATATATTCATATTTTCCCCTCTCAAAATTTTCTCGCACCCCCATCGCGAAGATCCTGATCCCATTATTTAAACTAGTTAAATATGTCTCGTTAGTTGACGATTTAACATAAAAAGTTAATAATCAACTTATAAACAAATTTAACTAATGGTTCATTTAACTGATTTAAATTAATGAAAAATGTCATATTCAAAAAATTCAATTTCTACTTTAAATGTTTGATATGAAAGTGGAAATGAAGTTCGAATTTCAAAGTACAACCACTTTAACCTCTATTTTTGCCAATTTCATGAAAAATATATTCATACGGGATACTTGAATTTATATTTTTTAACTTATATGAAATTGAAAAGCATTTCTAGCTTTGCCAATCAAACTAACCCTATTCAAATTGAATAAAACGGCATATTCTGGGTGGGGCCATGGGGGTGGCAACCGCTCCCACAACATTTTAATTTTTTTTTAAAACCTTTGTATAAATTTTGATTTTTTTTTGAAATAAATACATAATATACGCATATTTTGCCCTCTCAAAATTTTCTCGCACCCTCATCGTGAAGATCCTGATCCCATTATTTAAACTAGTTAAATATGTCTCGTTGACGATTTAACATAAAAAGTTAATAATCAAGTTATAAACAAATTTAAATAAGGATCCATTTGATTGATTTAAATTTAATGAAAAATGTCACATACGAGAAATTTAATTTATACTTTAACTGTTTGATACGAAAGTGGAAATGAAGTTCGAATTTCAAAATACAACCATTTTAACCTTTATTTTTGTCAATTTCATGGAAAATACATTCATATAAGGTACTTGAATTTTTATTTTTCAACTTATATGTAATTGAGGCCTTGTTTGTCATTCATTATTGTGTTGAAAATTGAGTAATGAATAGTATTTTATTGGAGAATGTGTGATTGAAATTTAAAGTAACTTTATTGATTTCTGTATAGAATATTTTATTGGGTGAATGTGTGATGAAAAATTTAACTGTAACAAATAATATTTTAAAAAAATAATAGACAAACAGGAGTTGAAAAGCATTTTCATATTTACCAATCAAACGACTAACTTGTAAACTTGGCCCAACATTCAAATGGAATAGAAGGGTTTGAAGAGGAATGGGTAGTGGTGCATGTGGGTTGAAAACTGTAAATGCTCAAGCAGAAACAGTGTAGTACTTTTGGGTACAAGTACAAAAGGACCTACACACTTCACTCTGTGATTAGACTGATGTCATGGACCCCAAATAATACGTACAGCCTACCCCCACATCACAGCAATGATCATCACCATGTGACAATATCGGACGGCAAAAGGAGTGGCTCACTCACACTTTAATTACTGCAACTACTGCTCTCTTTTGATGCCATTTTAACCGACAAGAGAGTTCATACATTTATTATAGAATGAATAAAAGAAAGCCATTCACTCGTCTCGCCGACAAGTTCCTTTCTTACTCAAAGATCAAACTCGGAATAGATTAAGAAACCAGCTATACTCTAATAGCTCAACTTAAGCCTACGTTTGGCTCACGTTTATAAATTATTTATAAACAATCAAATCACTCTTAATTCATACATTTCGTATCGGACACTCATTCACCACTTATTTCCACCTGTTTATAATTTATAAACAATTCTCAATCATGCAACACTTAATTACTAGTGACAACAAGTAACCTTAACGTTTAGGTTCAGAAGTGGGACCTACAATAGCAGAGTTGGGGGCTAAAATTTCAAATTGAGGTGGGCTAAAAAAATTTACCCTACTTTTTGAGAGAGGATAATACTTCATCATAGTGGACCCAAACTTTTTCATCCATTTGAAGAAATTTCAACCATACCCTACCATATGAAACTCCATAATTTCAATCACACTGCATGCAGAAACATACTCAATAAAGGGGGACACATACAATAATGTCAAAGGTACCACATGGATATTTTCTTTCAAACAAAAGATTTTCTTGTACCTATTCTTATTTTTTACTCCAATTCTGAGAATTCCACATGATCATTAAACTTTTCATTACAAAATATATTGAATCTAAAGCAAAATAATGAAGAAACAAGAATAGGGAGAGAAAAAGCATATAGATATGGGATTTGTTCTTGTTAAAAACTCCCCATTCTCTTTGATTTTATTTCTGTTTTCAACATATAAACATTTCATCAGCAAAACAAACCTCCCTATATATGATCAAACATTAATCTAGACTTGGATTCAAAAGGGAAACTGTAAAATCAAAGTAAAACCAAATCCATGTGTATCATGGGATTGAAACAAGTGAGGTGATATCATGAACTATAATTGATGCATAAGCTCTACGACTGCTAGCGGTTGACACAGAATTAAGCGAATTCAGGTTAATGTTGATGTTGTCAAACTCACATCACATAACAGCTTGAGGTGTTTTCATCACTGAACATTGAGTATTGGTCTGGTTGTTCGCCTGGATGACGGGGGTACGGGTAAGGAGGGTAAGGTGGTGGCATGTAACTGACTGCAGGTGGAGGCCGGGCATACATCATTGGTTGAAACCTTTCATTTCCATTTGCACGTTGTTGGTTCATCATCATTGCTGCCAATTGTTGCTGGTAATATGGGTTTCCAGCCATTTGCTCGATGCCGGGACCTTGAAAACCACCACCACCATTCATAGCATTAGTAGGAAGCCCTTGGACAGTTGTAAAATTACCCATTTGGCCGCCCATTGGTGGATTACCCATCGGTCGCATTTGGCCGACAGGCAGATTCCCCATCTGGCCCATAGTACTACCCCCGGCATTCATAGCATTCATAGCCATCACATTTGGCATACCATGGAAACCATCATTCACTCCACCACCTTTCTTCGGCCCGTTAGCACCACCCCCACCACCATTGCCATTGTTGCCGTTCTTGTTCTGACCACCATTGCCACCACCGTTTTTGCCATCTTGTGGTTGAGGACCACCATTCTTGCCACACTTTCCACCACCTTGATTCTGGTTACCACTGTTCCCATTACCTCCTTTCTTGCCAAAATTTGCACCACCTTTTCCATCATTATTTCCAAGAACATTCGCTTGCATAGGTATGTTCCCAGCGCCACCACCCTTTTTGACATTTCCACCGGCATTTCCTACACTAGCACCCCCTTTCGTAAACTGGGGGTGCTGCCCATTCATCATGCTATTCATCATCATCATGCCATTTCCACTGGCATTTCCTCCATTATTACCTCCATTAGTACCACCTTTCATGAACTGAGGATGCTGCCCGTTCATCATATTATTCATCATCATCTTAGGCATCTGACCACCCCCATGGCCATTACCTGTCGCAGTTTTCATCTTACTCAACAGAACGTCATCCATTTCATCGTCATCGTCAAACTCATCATCATCCGAATAGTCAAACTCATCATCATCAGATTCATCAATCTCAGGCATGTTGAACTTGACAGACTTCTGGTTATGGTCCTTAACATTGACAGGCATTTTCATGTCCATAAACTGAGGGGGCAGCATTTTCATGTCCTTCGTAAACTGAGGCGGCATTTTCAGATCTTGAAACCCTTTCAATTGTTGAACCTGTGGATTTTGACCACCTTTTGGCTGGGGATTACCCAACTTTTGATTAGAGTTCTTGTTATTTTGACCTTTCCCATTGCCAATTTGCAGGTTCTTGAACTGATTATCGAGTGTATTCTGCTGATTATTGTTGGCCTTTGGTGCACCCCATAACTCTGCATGTTTCCCACTCTTTGCAAGCTTCTTGATTAGTGTGGCTGGATGAACATTCCCAGATACAGTCACCTTCCCCTGCTCTGCATCTATGTTTGTTTTGTAAACCCCTACCGTAAACACAAAATTGCATAAAAATTCGGGAAATTAGTTGAAACGAAGCCACATTATACACAGAAATATACATCCGCAAGTCTGTTCGACTGTGTAAGCCTAGTCATACTAGTCTCCTTTCGACCGTCTGAAGCCTAATCTTGCCATTTTTGGGCTTAATTTTACCATATTAATAAACAATTACAACAAGCCAACAGATTGCACAAGTTTTGGATATGCAGATGGCTACAAAAGAAATATTCAGAATATAAAAAAAATGGAATCTTGAATAAAGAAGTATACCATCAATTTTCTGCAAGATCTTCTTCACTTTATGCTTACAGCCATCACAGTGTACATTTACTTTAAGAACACAAGTCTGCAAGCATAAGCAAAGCCAAAGAATGGAACAAAGGGTAAAGTTCACAACTTTAACACATATAATCAAAATCAAAGCCAAAGCACAAGAAACATTGAATTGAATTAGTTGAAATGCATGTTACACAAAGAACAAGATAAAGATAAAGAAACAACGAAAGTAATGAGATTTAGAGATCTTGAGTTCATAGAAGCAAAACCCATAAAGCAAAAGAGCATTCACCCCACCCCACCCACAAACACACACTCACACACACACTAAAATGCACACA
>CAIGRB010035187.1:9089-25693 GCA_903798255.1 Fraxinus quadrangulata | reverse complement strand
TTTATAGCAATGTTCAACAGCTCAATCAACAATGACAGAGTTATAACTTCACAAGCACAATGTAATTTGACATTTACAACATAGCATAAAACTACTTAGAAAATCTGAAATACATAGAAACCGAGAATAACATAGTAAAAATAAAATGAAGCTCTTCTTCCCTTACTACCGTCCGAAATCAGCACTCCCTTGCTCTTGTATTGGCTGAAAGTTAGGCTCAGGAACAGTCCCTCCATGCCACGCAAATCACCATCCAGAGAGAGTACAAGAACCGGCCAGAATCACTTAATATGTGGCTTGGATCATCGATCAACTGATCTACCTTAAGCAGCCACATTCAAGCCCCAAATCCAATCTAACCCTTGCGAGAAACCAGCAACTATTTGCTCCTATTTCAAGCCTAATATTGCACCAGGTTCACTCAGCAATAGGCTGAATTAAGGGAAGTGAAACCATAGACCCAAAAGGAAAGAAGGAGACGGAAGCAGCCTTTTTTTCTAAGAAACAGAGAGCAAAACTGAACAAGAGAAAAACGGAGAAGATGAGAGGTCACAGAGAAGAAGACCCACGTGAATATTAAGTCCCAAAGTCAAGCCAAGAAAATATCTAGCCAAGATTTAAGCCCAGCCGTTGATCTCCATCAAGGGTCACAATTAAATCAAACTAACACAATCCGAGTCAAGTCAATGTTATCAATAGGTGAGTGACAACTAGGCATCTAAGGTCCAAATAATAAGTCACAGGCTAAATGTCACAAATAGCACCAGCTCACAAGTGTTAGGAGGACCACAATACTCACACATTCTTTCCAATTCATTGTGGAATTCAGATTGAACCAAAATGTCTTCGACTTGTACTGGCAACAAACCAGAATTTATTTTCTTGTTAAATTTCTCCACATCTCCACATTGTATTTGATACTTACCATATTTTCTTTGTGCACTTTATTGTGACCACTGACCATGGCATTGAAGATGGTGACTTTTCATGGACATAATGCGACATGTTTGCAATGTGCAACTGTCGGTCTCATGTATTGTGCTAATATGACTTGTGTTGCGTGTAACTCTTCTCTGTGTTTCGTATGACCAATGAATTGCCTGATGAAGTTAGAGTTTAGCAATGGCAAACCCCTCTCTGGTATGTGAAAAATGAATTGTGATAAGAAGTTCTTTCTATATATTTAGCATTGGAAGATTTTGAAAGAGTTTTCTCTCTCTATAATCCGCTGAAAAAGACTAATGATGTTTAATTGGATTACTTGTACAACTGTTCAGAAATAGAAAACTTCCAATTTAATTTCTTATTATTCGAGTTAATCAATTTATAAACATCTAAATTTTAGGATAAATTTTTTAATGACATGATATCTCAAAAGTAAAAATTACATGCATTAATTTTCTCTTGGAAAAATGGGTAAAAATCATAAATAACCTAAAAATACAAATTAATTCCAACAAATACTATTCAACCCTTTTGTTTTTACAAAACAATTGCTTTTCTTTCTGTACGCTTTTTCATATTTTTATTTATTTATTATTTTTTTTACAGTGTGCACTATATTAATCTGGGATGGATTAAATGATTAAATTTCAATATTTCTGAAATTTGAGTCACGGTGCTTACACGAAATGTGGGATAGTTCCAAATACTTACTCAAAAAGTGTCTAATCACGGCATAAAGAGCAAGTCCAGTATTTTTACACTAAGCTACTTTCAACTAGTCGTACTCTCAACATCAAATGGTTCATTGAAGATAGAGAAGCATGTGAGCTGTTTGAAAGAATGGCGGATAATAGTGCAATGTGGCAATCGAATCCGATAGTGCAGAACAAGGCTTTGGGGATCTAAGGAATTGATGCTTTTTCAACTTTCTCAGCATAGATGGCTTCTTTGGAGAAGAAATTAATGGGTTTTATATAAATCAAGCAGTTAATAGTCTATGTTCCTTATACAGTCTATGAAGGTCGTGAAGCAAAGCACAATAGTAATTGTCGTCCTTTGAACACCATGTTCGCAAGCACCTACTGAGTAGGTCAATTATGCAAAAACTTAAATAGTCTTCATTCTAAAACATAATCCTTGCTTGAAAATAACTGAACTTCTTTTGATGCAAGCTCAGGATACAGTAATGCCATCCCATCCAGGCTTTCAGCAACATGAAAAGAAGATCTCATTGAAATGGTCATTTCATGCAAACGACTACTGCTAGCTGTGAGATCCATGATATTGAATTAAGAGCCTGGAGACTAAATAGGTCGGTCAAGTAACACTGAGACAAATCCTAAAGTATGGATAAATGCCACTATTGCCATAACAACTAGAAGTAAAGTTCAAACTACCTAAGATATATGAGAAAAAACAATTTTCAAAAAATGATAATGTACCTTCCAATGACGAGAAGTAATTGTAATGTACTGAATAAAAGAAAACAGAGCTGAAATAGATAATTCAGACATTTCTTAGGCTAAGGCAGTCGTTTTTGTCGAAGCATATATGTCTCCTAGCCATTTTCCTTAGAGGCCAAGAAACATTATGTCGACAAACAATTTTCCAGATTTCTTGATATTATTTAGAAAAAACTACATATAAACATTCCTTGATAAATTCTCTATTTCAGATGTCCATTTACCTCAAGTTCATGAAAGAGGTGTTTTTTGAAAAGAGAAGAATTGAGGAGTTTCAGACAGTACAAAAGAGTGCAGTGCAATTTAGAAAAACAAGCTAGTACAAAAATTCAAAGACCCAATGAGTTCTTAAATCCCTTGCATTATTGGTACTTTAACTTCTGATAGAGTTTTATGCGATCGAGGTGCTAGCATTAGTTTAATCTCTGTCTAGCTATTTTTCAGAAAATAAGATTTGGAAGAGCCTAAATCTACTACAGTTTCACTTTAGCTGGCAATCTACTTAGAATAGTTGAAGATGTTTTGATAAAAGTGGATAAATTTTCTTTTCAAGTCAACTTCTTAGTCATGGACATGTAAGAAGATAGACTAGCGAAATTAATAGTGGGTCAGTTTTTTTGACAAGTAGTTGGGCACTGATCGACGTAAAGAATGATGAGTTGAGTCTGAGGGTGCCAGATGAATGAGTCTCGTTCAATGTGTTCATGGGATCAAATGACCTTCCAACTTCGAAAAGTGCTTTAGAGTTGACAAATTGGTGAAAATTGAAGGTGGAGAGCCCAAGACGAAAATAAAGTTAGGTAGGCTGAATGGCTCACAATTTAATGAAAAAGGTTTAAGATCCAGTATAAATCAACATAGATAGGAAGTTTGAATAGGTTGTTAGAAAATTTAAGAGACTATTCTGTATCTAGACAATATTATTTTCAAAATATTGAGAGGCTCTGAAAACTTAATCTATTTAACCTTCATACACTTTCTATATTGTCAACGTACCACAAGGTATTCTACAAGTTTGTGAGCATATTGATTAGTTTCAGAGTTTTTCAGTAAGTTTTAAGTCACATTAGATACAATTTAGTTTGTGAACACGTATGCAAGAATGAAATAAGACAAGACACAAGAACACCAGATTTAAGGTTTGAAACATCCACTTGGCCTGCAGAAGCATAATAAAATCACTAAAAACAAAAGTTACAAAGTTTCGATTTTACAAAACTTCTATCCCATAATAAAATTTATCCCACACACAACCTAAAATATGAAAATTTTAAATTAAAACTTCCTATTTTTGTATCCCAACCACTTGCTTGAAATGGACCGTGAATACTCGCTTAAATTCCAACCACCCGTGGTTGAGATTAATTAAAACTTCTTTATATCTCAACTACTTGTGCTGTACCTTTATTAATTAGCCACAAAATTAGAACTAGGCACTCGCTTTCGTTATTGGGCATGACATCCACTGGTTTTTAACCACAAGTTCAACCAAAAATGGACCGTAACCACCCGGCCCGATTCAGCAAGTTAATTCCATTGACACACATCAAGCAGCTTCATTAGAAGCCAATCTGATGTAGCGGAAGAATTATAGGTTAGATGAAAAAATCTCACAAAGATAAAAATAAATTCTTATCATTCCATCGGCCTCCAAAGGGCTTAAAATGTTTATATAGCGAAAAACTAAAAAATAATAAAAATTCGACTTTTTTTCCAAAAATAGAAAAAATCGAGATAATGCCTAAAATTGATAGTCCTAATCTCCAGGATTATTGTCCCGCAAACGGAATTCAAATCCAAGTTTATTTGGAAAAGATATAACCGAATCAAACGATGAAATTTGCCCGAATTTGATCCAACATCATGAGCAAAGCTCCGAGTCTTGTTCGTTGGCCCGTTTTCACTCAAAATTCACTAAAATTTCGCCAAAAATAGACAACTCCGAAAGTTCGCTTAAAGTCTGTAATTTTATATTTCTGTTTGCGCCGATCCCATTTTGCCATAAATTCAAATTATTTCTGCACCACATCACAATCCAACCTTGAAAAGCCAAAACCGACCACGCCTCAAACATCAAGATTGTTCTTGAGTTTTCGTAACTCTGAATTGCCAAGGACCGAGAAGCAACTCTGCCTTGAAGTATCCTCCATGTTTGTGAATAAAATACTCACTCCAACAATATAAGGAACACATAAACACTCTTTTTTGACACTATGGACTAGCTGTACGGAGCTTAAGTGCTTTTGCCAAAGTTGGATACCTGCAATGAAGGTCAAATTGTGCACATTCAAATCCCGCAACCTTAACGCTCAGTCAAATAGAAATTATCTTGATTTCACATGCATTACTATAGAAGAAATCAGACAACTGGAAATTTTGGTGGGGGACAAGGACAATTATTTTTATTTTTTTTCGTCCATTTACAATTAAACTAAAAGGGTCCTTTTGTCTTTTTATAAATACATGTCGAAAAAGGGAACTCACGAGTTTAATACAAAGAAAAATAGACTGAGGACAAAAGTAAATTAGGACAAAGGTGTGCAATTTTTATGTTACAAATTAAGCTGACTCAAATTAATGCCAAACAAAAATATAGTTGAACTAAAACCTTCTTCTCTTCCACAAGAACGCGCAAAAAGTTTATTATTGCTAATTTCCGGAAAACTTTTTTGTTATTCATTTGTATCAGAAACAACGAAAAAAAATTATAAGAAAGTATATTTCCTAAAGTTCTATTTATTATTCACAATCTTTTTTCCACTATCAGTAGAAACTGCACACTTAAATCAATTGAAATTATCCAAACTTATTTTTTTTTATAAATAATTAAATCTTTCAACATGTCGTTTCAATAAGTCACTCCCTCAACCGTTTAACGATTGTAAGTGGCTCATTTGACCAATAAAGTATGTTAATTATTTATGTAATTCGACGAGTCTCATGCTTTTCTTTGAAATTTATTGTACAAATAAGAGAGAAACAATCTTATTGTTGAACTCCTTATTGAGATTAAATTGTTCACTAGAAAAATACTATTGGTAACATTGTTCCTATTAATTAGGGGATGAATTCCGAGTTGTGAATATATGTTTGTTAATTAGTTCATTGTAGTTTTCAAAGAAATGTGATATTATCTAACATTTACAACGCACTTCTTGACCGAACACTTGTTCTATAATCCAATAACATAATAGCCTTGTTAGTCCCCTTCTAAAACCCTTTTTTTCATCAAACTTGTTTTCACCCTTGCATTTCATTGGCGTCACAACTTATATCAATTTTTCAATCACAAATTTCATTGTCTTTATCAAAATCTACTAAAATCTGATTTTTAGCTAAATGTGAATTTAATTCTATATGGTCATTACAATAGATTAAGAGGGCGTTTGGTAGGGATTAAAATTAAATTTTTAGTAGATTGTGATAGAAGTTTTTGAAATGTGTGGTTGAAGAGCTGTGGAACCCATAAAAGATGTGGTTAATATTGATCGTGTGACTTTGATTTAGATTAAAATTTGTACCAAACAGGGCCTAAATGTATGTGGTCATATCCAATATATGAAAACGTATTACTATCTCTACTATCAAAGTCAATATAAACTTTTATAACGATAATATATGTAGAGAACTAGTAGAATCGATGACACAACACATTAATCTATTTATCTATATGCGGGTCTAAATATTTGAATAAACTTATGCATCAATAGATTGATGTGTCGAGTAATTAGTACTTAGTAGATTATTTCTAAAGTTTAAAAATTTATCAACTAAATGCTAATAATTTTTTTTATCATATTATAAATTGAAGACAGGCTACATCTAACGACTTACAATAACTTTGACTATGTTAAATTTAATTTGCTTGCTAAAAAATAATATGTATGGATAATTATTTAAATAAGATAGAACTACATTTTATTATTTAGAAAAATGAAATCATAATAACATTTGGCGACATATTCCAACAATAACAGATAAAATTATAGGGAAAAAGCATAAAATCTGAGACAATTCATTTTTTATTTCTTATCCCTTGTGTAATAACACAAAAAAGGATTAAACTTAGACGAGTGAAAAACTTGCTCATACAAAGTCGTACTCTACCCATCATGTTGGACTTGATTATGGTAGACGCCGGCGTATTGGACATTTTGCACCTCAGCCACCCTGTGCACCTGGTGAGATGCTTGGACTAACGTCACCATCAATATTCCATGACTTGACTACAATCAGAAAAGAGGCACAAGGAAAAGAATAAGAACCAAGGTTCAAGTACAAGGCATTTGAAAGAGTACAACTGTCCATTTTTTTCAGATCACACAGTCTTAATGAGAAGTAAAAGAAAGATTGTGAGCACTTACAAAGTAGTTTGGATCTGCCACTGCTCGGGAACTCAAAGTTTGGGGTCCACGCAGGTGTTCCAAGTGAAAAACAATTAGCAGAGATTAGTAAGATAGAAAAAAAGAGTGAAAGAAAGTTAACATGATTTTTCTGTAACATCTTTTTCGAGAATAATATAAATATTTGGCTATTAAAGTGAGTCGTAATGCCATTTATAGAATTACATTACACACACACACACACAAGGCTGGCTAACACTATTTTCAAGAAAAAAGACTAATGAGATAAGACGAAAGATATACGGTGCACAAAAAATTCGCAAGATGGTTATAATCTATATAAAAGCTCCCTCACTGAAGTCTTCCATGTGGGACACTTGTTTTTATTGCCAATTTTGAATTTTCTTGCATACCAGAAAGTCTTTGTCCTAGAAATGTGACTTGATGGGAAAACTAAGGGGCCGTTCTCTTTGGCCGTTTTGGGTCGTTTTCTGTTTTCGATTTTTCAAAACAGTGAAAACGCGTTCTCTTTCCTATTTTCGAAAACGCGTTTTTGAAAACGAAAAAAAATTTGTACACAAAACACAAAATGATAAAATCATCGTTTTGGACGTTTTCAAGCCAATTCCACGAAAAACTTGAAAACAAGGGAAACAAGGGACATAGAGAAAGAGAGAGAGAAGATGAGAGAGAGAGAACACGTTTTCCTTTTTTTATTTTCGAAAATAATTTTTGAAAATGTGAAAAAGAACACATTTTTAACAATCTCAAAATACACCCCCAAAACACAAAACTCAAAATGAATTCAAAACTCAAAACACAAAATTGAAACACAAAGAGAGCGGCCCCTAACATTCCAAAGCCCTGGAGACAGAGATATTATTGAAGAAAAATTTGGAAAAGAAGTTATTAAGGTGGGTTGGAGAAATCATTCAAGAAGAGGCATTATGGAAGATTAAATTTGTGCGTTATATCTTTCATTGGTTCGAATCCTAGTTGATTGAATTTCGAGGACGAAATTTTTTGAAGGGGGTAAGATTGTTACAGCTCATTCATTTATAATCAAAGTCAATTAGGGACCTAAATGAAATAAATCATTTTATTGAGATCTATTTTATAATTGGCAATAATTGAGGGTTTAAGATGGATAAAAATTAATTTTGGGGATTTACTTATATATTATTAAAAGTAAAATGGTTAGATTTTATACCCAGTGGAAGTTAAGGACTAAATGTTATGTTAAATTGAAGATTGGGGACTTGACTTTACAATTTGGCTATAGCCATTTACTTTGACTTATCTATTCATTTGACCCATTCCTTTGAAGAGAAGAAAGATTCCATAAAGAGAAAAGAGGAAGAGAAGAGGGAAAAGGAAAGAAAAGAAGAAAAAAAAAGGAGGAGAATGGGCTACACCTTTCAATTTCTTTCTTATTTCCTAGAGGTAAGCATGGAATTTACTTGTTGAAGAATGATATTAGATGTTAGGGTTCATGAAAATTTTTCCTAAATTCGAAATTTGATAAAAAGTATGTGTTTTTGAAATATATTTTAGATATTAACCGAGAATATAGTAAAAAAATATTTAATTGAAGATTTGAGTTAAAGAAAGTGGAAACTTGAAATGAGTTTATTAAATAGATACTTATTCTATAATTTCATTGTGTCTATACGATGTAAAACATTTGATTATGATGTATTAGAGTGAGATATGGATTTGATGTTGAATTTTAATATCTTTAAATCAAATTTCGTTCAAAATTCATGTACAGTGCTATTTTTGAAATTCTGACCAGAAAGTGTTCAGAAATTAGTGCCAAATTTCAATATTCTGAAATTTTAGTGCTGTTTTTGTTAAACCTTGGGTTTTCTCAGATTTTACAAGTTTAATGAAACTAAATAATAAATATAGAAGTTTGGGTATTGAATTAAATTATATATGAGGGTTGTATATGTATAAGGTGAGCGAGTAATGAATTTGGTATATGTGTCGATTAGTGGATAAATTGTTAAAGAAAAGTGAAATGGTTATCTTATTATTCTTATTAAAATTGTGAATTGAGTTTTAACTCGAATAAGTTTATTATTATATCAGGAGGTAGCGCAGAGATCAAGATAACCTACCAACCAAACTAATCGCTCCGTAAATAGTTTGTGAGTAGAAAAACTTAAAATATTTTTCCAAATATTGATAAATTAATTATATTATTATACATTTTATGCATTTATGTGAATTATTTGTCCAATTACATGATTAATTTGGAAATATTCCTTCATGATGATCGGTGTGGAATTTTAAAGATTGTGTATGGACTATTTGTAAATTGGAATGTGAGACATGTGATAATGAGATCGACCACAAAAGTACCCATGATTATATACTTATTCTAGTTCACAGAGTGGCTTTGGCCGTGTTCTATACTACACGAGGGGTCTTGACTGTAGATGAAAGGGTCTGACCATGTATATATAGTTCACCGATGGGCCTTGGCCGTGTTCTAGTATTGATTATGAAAAGTGTTTGACATCTACTTTCGGTCACGGAAGGGCCTACGGGTCGTGGCGAAAGTATTTAGTCTGAGGTGGATTATCATTTCAGTCAGAATGTACATATTTGGTTGATTACATGTGATGAGATGAGATGATGATTATATATGACTATTAGATGATATTTTTCAATGTTATGAGATGTCTCACGTCTTGAGTATTACTGTTATTATATGCTATTCTAATGTGAACTGTTAAATGATGTAAACTTGATACTGAAAAAATGTATAAATGAGAAAGCATAATTATTTTGAAATTTCTCACTCACTGAGCTATTAGCTCATATATTTTTCCACAATTTTTCTTACAGATAGTATTGGTTCTTGATAGCTTGAGGAGCCTGATGATTTCAGAGTTGTAGCCACACGATGTGATTCATTTTGGTAGAACATTTAAAGAAAGTATGGGCCCATTGCATTATATTCTTCATAAAATATTTAGTTTTGGCGCATATATTGTAGTAACTCATAGTCAGCCTTAGTGGTGAATCTGATACTTAGTCAGCATCTACCATCGGCGCACGTCACGTTTCGGATCCATAGGGTGATTCGGGACGGGTCGTGACAGTTTACATAGACTCTCTACTAACCTTGCAAATAAATGTTAGGCCTACCCTACTTCTAGAAAGTTTAACTCTCACTACCGCAATTCATGCAATATACAAGAAATTTTTTAACAATGATGTTTCCTGTAACAATAGTCAACAAGAAAACTACTGCAATTCATGCAATATACAATAAAACTTTTTTCTTCTTGACGATAATTGAACTTTTGTCGATATATTTAGATTTAATTATGTGAAAACAAACGATAGTACAAAACCAAAAACAGTATATATAATTATTTATGTTATATATGCCTAGGATAAGTGGATTGAAGAAATGCTGTTAAGTTCTGTTGAACCTTCAAAGTTATTTGCCTTGCATCATGACTGTGTTTCAAGTATGGACTATTAGCAACAATTCATTTCACAAGAGGTTATTAATTCAAATTCCTGTACAAGGGTATTCGTAGATGCTTTATCAGCTTTATGTCAATTATGATTGTTGTCGATTTTATCTCGTAAATGGACGGACCATTATAAGTAATAATGATATACCCATCTATTATAGGACCCTATGTTATTTATTTCCATATGTTAATTTCTACCGAATCTCTTAAAAGCAATATAAATCACTCACACATTATAGTGGTGATCAAACATCAAAATGTAATCAAGAGGATAATAAAAAATAAGTCTAAAAAACAAGAAGTTAAATTAAAAATGGGCTATTAATTAACCAAAGAGTTAGCATGATTTCACCTTTAAGCCTAGCTTATCATGATTGGATAGAAAGAAAAATAATTTGAAAAGAATATATAAATAACCAGGATTCTCAAAAAAATTGAATAAAGAAGAGAATAAATCTTCAATCCTGGAACTTCTTCGATTGATCTTGATTTATCTTCCTTATAGCTTTGGGCCCTAGAAAAAACAAGATGATTTCTTCTTCAATTATGAGAGAATTCTCATGTTTCGCCTCCTAATAATTATATGATTTGTTATGAGATCCTATAAGATATAGAGAATACATTATAAGGGTTCCTAATTTATATAGGCCTCAAAAAGTCTCCGAGCCTTGCTAGGAATGACAAAAAAATCCTAAAAAGAAGTTTTTATATCGTACAAGGAAAGTGAGAAGATGGGGTTGCCCTGGGGCGTCAAGGCCAAACTCCAAAACCTGAGGCTACCTGTAAAATCGCCCAGAGGCTGTCCATGTGCTGCCTAGGCGCTATGTCCAATTTGCTAGACGACCAAAGTTCGAACAACATAACTTTTTATACTCAATGAACTACAACCGAATTTTGCATTGAAGTCCACATTAGATATCATTCCAATAGTATATCATTTTCCTTATAGAGATATTTGTAACAAGACATATCCGAAAATTAGTACCATAAATAAATAGTCCATCATTCACCCCAAATGATATACAGAGTATTATGTTTCTGCAAATCACAATTTTATAAAAACTTTACTTAAGTAAAATGTAAATAAACTGAGATTGTACTTTGTAGAGAAATTAAAGGTTCAACTGTGATGAATGAACTTAGAGACGAAGCATTATGAAGCCCTCATGAGGTGCCTGACAGCTTGAAGGATTCTGTAGTACTCATAAAAAAGTGAAGAATGTTGGCCTTCAAGCCCGTCTCTGCTCACACGATTTCCTCCAGCGAGGTTATTACATGGACTCCCTCCAATGACAAGATCAAAACCACCAAACTCAGAAATCCACTTCTTTAATATGTGTTCAGTTACCTCTCGCACATCTGGAACATGAATTAATTTTCCTTTTTGGTTGGTTTCCTCCCACCAGCTTTGAACAACAATTCGACAAGTTTTTGACATCTCAACAGATACAACATTTTTCAATGGAATTCCAAGGCGGTGTAGTGCCACTTCAGCCCCGCCAATCCCGGTAAAAAGTGATAAGACGTTGATGCCTCCAGGGAACAAATTCGTTAACACCGAAAGATGATATGCCACAGTATCAACCTGATCACGAGTGTGATAACATATGCTAATTGCGTAATTAAAAGATTGAACACTCAAGTACAATTTAATTAGCTAGATGGAATGGATTGACGGTATGGATGCTAATTACCTGGAAAGAGTTACCGAGAAGTTTATATCTCTTAGTATGTCCAATTCCACCTCCTCGTGTATGATTTTCTGGGAACCCCATTAATGACTCCATTTCATTAGGATCAAGAGGAGCGACTCTATTTTTCCCGACCCAAATTAAGTTCCATTTTTTGCAAAGATTCATAACGTCTTTCTTGATATGTGAAGGTGGCTCTTCATTTTCACCTGATTTTTCGATTGCTATCTTTATCCTCTCAGTAAGTGGAGCACTTCCTACACATGTAAGCAGACAGTTGAGCTTAGTTCTTGTGTCCCAAGCAGGCCACCAGGGCCTTGATAGAGGGAATGCTTCTTGAATAGTTGTAGGAGGAATAGGAAGAAGCCGGAATCTGTGGTTGGTTGGGAGGTTATGTATATAACCTCTTTTCCTCTGAGCCGCACAAAAATATTGGGAATCTAAGAACTCTGGCTCAATATCATACAAGAACCTCGATATCGTACCCCAAACTCCTTTGGGGGTAAGTGCTACATTCTCATAGTAAAAGTAAGGAGGACCAATTGTATAATGGGGAAGATTCCTATTGATAACTATGGGCAGCACTGGTACACCAGGAACCCCGAATCCTATCATTTTGTTTGGTAGATGAGCCATTTTATCCATTTTTTGTTTCTTGAACCTTGTACTCTCATTTTGTTCATGATTGTATCTGTTGGACTGCAGCTCCTCTACCTTTACCTCTGAAGGAGCAGCATTTGCATCATGGCGCATACGAGCAGCATCAATGAATTCAATCACATCCATTATTGGGGTATCTTTACCTATAATGTTAGAATTTTACTTTAAATAACATTGTAACGCAATCTATAAATGCCATATATTGTTATCAACTAATTTATATTATGGTATTGAGGTTATGTAAGACAATCATATCAAAATAAAGTATTTCGAAAAGGAAGATGCTACATAAGACATGCACACTATATTTTTCAAAAAACTAAAGACAAACTGCTAAAGAAATATGTTCGGAAATATTTTTAGGTTTCCTAAACATTTCTTGAAGTTGAAAAGATTCATGTTCCAGTTAAAACTATTCCTACACGAAAATGCTAATCTTTTAGATTTTTGTCCATGTTTCATAAATAAGTGGAGAAAGATTAATTCATTAAACCTTCGAAATAGATCCTCACCACATCTTTCAATAGCTGTATAAGCTTCCTCGGCTTCATAGCCCATCTCTACTAGAAAAGAAAATGTATTGTCCTCTTCACATGATGAATATGTGTTCCCCTGCATTAAGGAATTTTTAAAAAAATGAAATAAACATTCTCAACTAAACATATCCTGAGTACAACATTTTGAGCCAAGTACAAGAGAATGGAGAGTAATCCTCAGACTGAGTTAATGCAGCAATTGCCTAAGCACCCAAATTACAAGAAATTTATCTTCAAGCAGTTTTACCATTATAATCTTCAAGTCAGATTTATCTTATGTGATGATGAAACACTTGTTTTTCCTAATTTTAATTTACTGATAGAAATTATATCACAAAATAAATACTATCGACGAAAAGTGTGGTTAACAAACTAATTTAAAGATAAAAAAACATGGAGTTTTTTGACGATTAAAATACTTAAATGTGTCGATAAAACTTCCTTATTTAAATAAATAGCGAAAAAGATAAAATGTTACATTAAAAATTATGCTAGTAACATATAACAGTTAAAAAAAATGATTCAATTTACTAATGAATTTTCAAATTGAAATATAAAAAATTATATTTCCTTAAAGTTAACACATCGATTGAAATTTCATGTATTAATAAGTTGATAAAAATATAAAAATTAAATGTAATGTTAGAAAATTTTGTAGTGAAAAACCATTAATATAATAAATACAAAATAAAAGAATATATTTAGTTAGTGACATAATATCTGATAAGTAACTTTTAAAAAAATAAAAATATAGAAAAAATAATTTTATGTAGTAACATCAACAACTTGTCTATCTGCAATTGACGATCAATGCCCTAGCATTGTTGATGATTGCTAACGACAGTTCCACAGGTAGTTTGCTCACAATGGTGCTTTAGTAATAATCAATGATATCAACATTGTAAAATTTGTCAAGGATTACCATCAACTTCTTTATCTACGATAACGTCATTATCTTCTATAACTCATGATACCTATGTTGGTAAAATACATGAAATCTAGGACAAATATCGCTTTCTACCAGAACAGGCTATCATGGACGTAATTTTGTTCATTGATTATTTGCTCCATTTATTTTTATTTTAAAAAAAATAGGCCCTCAAAAAAATTTCATAAGACCCCTAAATTGTTTGAGTTGCCTTTGATTAAAAATTAAAGATTTCTTTAAAAATGATTCACATGATTTTAAGTTCTTATTTTATGATGGAAAATGATACTACAATGAAGTAGCGGATGTGTTGCATGAAGGACCCAGCTCTTCAAAATTCGTCGAGTTTCAGACACAATTGGACATAACTAAAAAGAAAGGAGTCAGACTAAAAAGTCGTCGCTCAAAGGAAGAATTGAATGAAGGTTCACCGATTTAAGAAGTAAAAAATAATCCAGAATTTCTAGGATTTACACCAACCTTCATTAGCCGACATAGTTCCATCATGAGTTGCTGCCACCGCCGTACTAGAACTAGCGAGAAGGAGCAGACCACTGACTTACCACATGTATAAATACAAATTTCATGTTTTTGTAATGTGAGTGAGTGAGAGAGTGCGAAAGAGATTGAGTAAGAATTGATGAGTGATCAGAGACTAGAGAAACGCATGAGTGAAGAGGCAGCCATAGTGTGTGAATATTGTTGTGATCATTAGGAGTGAAATTGTGAAAGTAAATAATAAAATATATAGACGTTTAGTGTTGTATCCCTTGGTAAATTTGTACAAGTATTGTTATAATAAAATACTCGTCTTTGGTGCTAAACTCAATATTTGTAGGGAGCACGCTGAATACATTGAGCACCTACATTCTTGCAGTGTTTATTTGCAAATGCAAACTGGGACTACGTTGCTTCTTCCTTCAATTTCCATTCATCACTTCTTCAACAAAGCACCAAAGACCAGGTTTTTTAGTACTCAAGTGTCCTCTTTATTGAAAGCAGCAATTATATCGTGTTTTTGGACAATTTGGACTTCTAGAAACCAATGCTTATTTGAAAACATGGAGCACCTGTTTCGCGCCAGTTTTGCATTTATCTCTAGGGCAATCATGGAAGCAAATCTCTTGTAGAGTACAAGGCATTGCCCAGACCAGCAGGTTGTTGTGGAGTCTTTCGCACTTGTAGAGGATTCGTTAAAGGCTACTTTGCTCTCCCTCTTGGAATGAAACAGTCCTTCGAGGCTGAACTACTGAGAGTATCATATGCAATCAGTCGTGCAAGGCATAAGGGCTAAAAACAGATTTGGATTGAGAGTGATTCAATATATGTGGTGCAGTTGCTGTTTAAATGCCTACATACGTTTCTTGGAAGGTCCGTTATCGTTGGTTTTTAACTCATCAATACCTATTTCAAATGAATTTCCGGGACTCACATATATACAGGAAAGGAAATCAGGAAAATGCTCTGGCAAATCACGCAATCACCACCTCAGCAGCCGAATGGGGAAACCTGATCACTGAATTCTGCTCCCATTTTTCATCTAATGACAAGCTTGGCTATTGTAATTATAGATTTTTTTAATCATTGTTTTCTTTCGGCTGTGGAGCCATGAGCTTTTTCCGACACGTGTAATATTTTCCTTTTAACTTTTTATAAAAAATGAGGATCTTTCGTGTGGGAATTGTTTGGTGGGTGCCAACTTAGTTGGGATGTGCTCCTACAATACATGGCTGATCTTTCTTTTATCTAAAACAGAAAATGTTCTTCTGCTGGACATATATATTAGTACACCCATCGAAGACTCCCACTTCGTTTCTCACTCCAAGATAATATATATTTAAACCTCTTATAGAAAGTTCTTATATGCTAACACAAGCATCCCCTTACTCCCTAAACCCTCCTCCGCTGTACAAGCCTTTAATTACCCAAATGGAGAGCTACCATGCATGTGTGAAGAGCTTCATGATCTCGTTCAAACTGATACGTGGGGGTTGGTTAATTTCTCCTCAACAAAACCTAACATTGTAAACATTAAATGGGTTTTAGGGACCAAAACATATTTCTAACGGTAGTGTGGCTCATTCTTAAAAGCTTTCGTCAAAATTTTTTATCAACCTTGAGCCTGGTCATTAAATCCTCAACAATTTAAGTTGCTCTAACTATTGCCTTATCTTGTACTGTTCTATCTACCAACTCAATGTCAACAATATCGTTCTTCATGTTCCTCTTACCAAAGGAGTTTTAGTGTTGTACCTCTGTTTTTGTTGATTACTCACGTCTACCTAACCTAAGCTTGATGCTTCATCTTGCTGCCTAGTAACACTATGCTTTTTTCCACCTAGACTTCATCTAGCCTTGCTTGAAGCTTGACTTTGCCATTTAGCCGCGCTTTACACTTTTGAATTTCTCTATGAAACCAGAAAATTTTAAAAATATTGCAAACCTATCCTCCGCCCTTATATGTGTTTATCGACTTATCTATTCTCCTAATGGCCTAAAATTAATCCGGATCCTCCCTTGGTCACCGCTTATCCTATGCTG
>CAIGRB010035185.1:17610-28596 GCA_903798255.1 Fraxinus quadrangulata | reverse complement strand
CACTTGAGAACGGATGTGATCAATGTGTTCCTGAACGAATAACTATTTTTTTGGAGAGCTACTAAAAATTCCAATGCTCATATCTCAAGATTTTTTGGACATTTATACAACAATAGAATATTCGGGGATTTCAAGTGAAACAATCCGCCTGAGACTTTTCCTTTACGCTTTGAGAGACTCTTTCTTTACATTCACTAGACTCTTCATTTACACTTTGAGAGACTCTTCCTTTACATTCACTAGTGTACTTTGGCCATCAAAAAGATCAAATAGGAAGAAAGTTGTTGGAATCTATGAAGTTGACTCACTGATAGCGATCTTTGCACAGTTGGCAACATTAGCTCAGAAGGTAGATTAGGAATGCAGTTCAAGTAGCCAGACAAAAATATAAGCATTGTGGGGGAAATTATAAGAGTGGGGATTGTAATGTGGAGAGTCATTTTGCTCTATCAGTTGGGGATGTAAATTACATGCAAAATTTCCAGAGGCAACAAAATAATCTCTATTCCAATTCATATAATTCAGGTTGTAAAAATCATCCCAATTTTTCTTGGAATAATCATTAGAGAACACCACAACAAAATGTACCACCTAGTATTTAGTGGCAAAAAAAGAAGCCCACATGGGAATAAGCGTTTAGCAAATTGGTAGTATCATCAACTGATGCAATGACCAGAATAGGTGAAGCATCAACTAAGTTCATGCAATAAACAGAAAAGTTTTCAAGTTCAAGAAGCTGCTACACAGAATTTGGAAAATCATATACGGCAAATAGCAAAAGCACTTTCACAAAGACAGTCAGGAACCGTACTAAGTGGCACTATGACAAATCTCAAACAACAGGTAAAGGTAGTAAGATTTGTGATGAACTAGCAATTTGAGGTAATTACTTTGCGAATTGGGGTTTAACTTCCAGAAACTATACTTAATAGACATGAGACACTAAATGAAAAGGTACATTCTATAGATAATGAGCATGTGGTTAAGTCTGAACAATCAATAAACTCTAGATCAGAAGTTGGACAGTCTAGAGGTTAAGGCAACTATTCTTATTAGGACTTATATGCCTCATGTTCCCTTTCCACTTAGATTACAAAAAAATGAAGTTGGAAGAACAATTTGAGAGGTTTCTAAATGTGCTAAAGAAGCTCCACATCAACATATCATTCATTGATGTAATCAGACAGATCCCGAGTTATGCAAAATTCTTAAAAGACCTGATATCAAAGAAAAGAAAGCTTCTAGAATTTGAAGAAGATGCATTGACATAGGAGAGTACTGGAAGGCTACAAAAGAAATTACCTTCCAAACTCAAGTATCCAGGGAGTTTCACTTTACCTATTTTACATGGCAGATATTTTTCTTTTCATGCTTTATTTGATATAGCTACAAATGTTAACTTAATATCTTTATTTGTCTATAGAAATTAAGACTTGGAGAAGTTAAAACAACAAATGTTTCACTACAGCTAGCTGATAGAAGCATCAAATATCTTATAGGCAAAATTGAGGATGTACTCATCAAAGTTGGAAAGTTGATACTTTCGGTGGACTTCCTTGTTCTTGACATAGAAGAAGATCGAAATATCTCAATAATCTTGGGTCGACCCTTCCTATCAACCAGTCGAATATTGATTGACATGGAGAAAGGGGAATTGATTTTGAGGGTGGAGAATGAACAAAAAGTTTTTAAATTACAGAATCCATCCAAATAACCAACAAACCTCGAGGAATGCAAATGTATTGATGAAGTTGTTCAACATAGCCCCCAAGAGAGAAAACTTAAAGTTGGTGGAATTCTTGGTCAAGATGAAAACAAGAGAGTTCATGGTTTGGAGAGTAAAACGAGGATGCAAGGCTAGAAATTGCATTGATTACAAGGGTGAAAAACTCATATTTAAACCACCGTGATTGAGTCAAGCTGCAAAGTCCAGTTAAAGATTATAAATTAAGCACTTATTGGGAGGCAACCAAATTTCTTATCATTTTATTTATTATGCTTTCAATATTTGCGTTGCATGTAGTTCTTAGGTCGCATTAGTTGTAGTCATGTTTTGTTTCAATAAATAGATCACGTCTAAATTTAGCCTAAATAAGAGAATAATTTAGTTGAGTCACAAATAGTAGAAACATCACGTGGCACGCACTTCAAGGTTCTATAGACATTAAAAAATTGGTTATCATACACACCATGTTTTCCACTACCTTTTGACTCTTAATTATTTTCTTTCACCCTTGACACATACTGGATATCAAGTGGAAGAAGTTTAGCAATTTGAAGAATGGAATGTTTTGTTTCAACAATATCAGACATAAAATTCGGGGAGTAATGTTTTCATTTTCTTCCCCCAAGCCCTTTATAAGCTTACTTTTAAAACATTGAGAAGAATATCTACTTTAAATTTTAGGGTGGAAAAATATTGAGTTTTTATCATGATACGATCATATTTCTAGTCCGCATTCATATGACAAACATGCATTGAAGTTTAGGATTATCACACACGACCGCACACTTCATAAATATTATTCCTAATATTTATTATTCATGTGTTCTATAAACAGTGTTCTACATATCGTGAGTTTTTCAACACTGTGAATAAGCAACTTATTATCCTAATCGTGCGCAAGCATTAAAACAATATGAATAAGCATGTTTATGAAATCACAACGTGAGAATTAAACTAAAAATAACAAGTCTTGATATAAAAACTAAAAATCAAAGAGTTACACCATACATCCAGTACAATTGAAGTTAGCCTAGAATATTAATATAAGAATTACATAGAAAATAAAAAAGAAGTCATCACACGAATCATATGAAGAAAATCTGGAAATCGTCACTTCAAGATTTCAAATCCGGACCCAAATGATGAAACCCTTATGTAAGTTCTCTTTCTTTTCCTGGTCCAAAATATTGCTCCTTCCACCAAAGTCACTAAATTTTTCATATATTTTACTTAAAAGATTACTCTAAATTATTACCGAAACAAAATAAGGAAGGTGATATTTTTTTCCTATTAGGGCAACCTCAATCGAGTCTATCCTGGTTTGGGGCGCGCACTTTGCAGGCGAGGGCGTGCGCCTTGAAGCCTTCTTTGGGGCTAATTGCATTTTGAACCCTAAACTTTCCACAAGTTCCTTCTTTTCCGCCATTTTCACTTCTATCGAATCTTTGCTCTTCTCTTCATGTCCAATTGAGTCATTGCACTCTCGAATTTCTTCTCTCGCTCCAAGTTAACTTTCGATTATTTTAATTTTAGTCCTCATCTTCTCTTTTTGCATCAGTTGACTCCCTTTCTTGCTCATTTTCTCCAATTTCATTATATTCATCGATGTAAATCTAAAACACGCAATAAACAACAAATTTAGTCATAATTCAATCCAATTAATAACGAATATTCATGTTTTGACAATCTGAATAAGTGTACGAATTACACTTATCAAATTCCTCAAACTTGAACATTTGTTTGTCCTCAAACAAAAATGTGACTTTACTCAACGAATGGGTGAGATACATTGCCGTGTCTCAGAATTGGGATTTGTGTAAATACAAAAATTAGCTTCAATATCACATAGTTCAAATAAATCTCCACATGTTTCATGCAAAACTCCACGTGTGTGTGTGTATGTGTGTGTATATACTCATGCCACAAATCAAGCTCGTGATTGATTCATGTTCTAATCCTCAACAGTCTAATATTTCCTTGCTCAACTCGAGAGATACACACACCCCCAAACTTAGAGTTTTCATTCTCTTTTCCTGAGGTGTGCTCCTAAGTTGAAGTTTAGCTAATTTTTAAACTTCGCTCTCTCTAGTTTAGATAGGTTTGATCAGTACAAGTTAACATTTCAATTAATAAGGGTTCTTCGATATTTGTTTGCTCTGTCCTCCAAGAATGAACTAAGCTAACAATCTTTTGTCAACAGTCTAATTTTCTAAAATAAGCGTTTGGGGCTTAATCTTTGTACTTGGTGTGTTCCACTTTTTATTAAAAAAAACTAAACCACCCCCAAACTTCATATTATTTTGACCACCTCCAAATAATGCAAGAAGGGTGGAAAAGTGGTATGACGCCTAAAAATTGCATAATATTTAAATAAGTCGACATGCTATAAAATTTTTGATTTTCCCTTGAACTATGTGTTTTTCACTCTCACTCACCTAAGTATAATGGTGACATCTCCCAAACTCATGCAACACTCGTTCGAAACTTATGTGAACACAAGTAAGATATGAATGATGCCGACTCTACATTAAAATACCGAAGTAATAAAAATCCTAATCTAATGCATCAAAGTTGAATAAACAAAAGAAAAGAGAATTTGGTTGCCTCTCAATAAGCGCTTGTTTATAGTCTATAGCTCGACTTTGTTGCTTAGACTAGTCTGCATTATTAAGCAGCACGATTGTCTTCTTAGTAGAGTAGTCACATCCTCAATAAGCTTTCAACCGTTGTCCATTTACTTTGAACCACCTTTACTGATCTTGAGATACCATTTCTACAGCGCCATGTGGAAACACAGCCACTACTGTAAAGGGACCAGACCACCAGACTTTAGTTTATCGAAAAGATCTTGAGGCCTGAATTGAATATCAACACTTGCTGATCAACCTCAAACTCTTTTTCCTATATATGCTTATCATGCCATTTCTTTATTTTTTCCTTATAAGTCTTTGCATTCTCATATGATTATAATCGAAACTCATCGAGCTCATGAAGTTGAAGAACCCTATTTTCTCCTGCTGCCTTCATATTGAAATTGGGTAAGTGTATTGCCCAATATGCCTTATGCTCGAGCTCAACCGGTAGCTGACAAGCCTTTCCAAATACATCATATATGGAGACATGCCAATTGGAGTTTTAAATGTTGTTCTATATGCCCAAAGTGCATCATCTAATTTCTTGGCCCAATCTTTAGGTAATGCATTGACTATCGCCTCGATAATTGTTTTCAGCTTCATGTTGGAGATTTCCACTTGGCCACTGGTTTGAGGGTGATATAAAGTTGCGACATGATGTTTCACTCCATACTTAGCCAATAACGAACCCAATAAAAGATTGCTAAAATGCTTCCCACCAACACTAATAATTTCCCTCGGGCTGCCATATCTTGTGAAAATATTCTATTTCAAGAATTAAGTTACCACACGACCGTCATTGGTTGGCAAAGCCACATCCTCAATCCATTTGGATACGTAATCCATTGCCACCAATATATATTGTTGACCGTAAGAAGAAGGGAACGGTCACATGAAGTCGATACCCCAAACATCGAATATCTCAACTTCTAGAATGCTGTTTAAGGGCATCTCATTCCTTCTTCAGATATTTCCGATCCTTTGGCACTTGTCACAAATTTTTACCATATAATGTGCATCCTTGAACAACATAGGCCAATAAAAACCTGATTGTAATACATTTGTTGTTGTCTTGATTGTTGCGAAATGACCTCCATATGGTATAGAGTGGTATGATTCTAAGACTTGATGATGCTCTACTTTTGGCACACATCGGTGTCTAATCTGATCTGGACCTCTTCTATAAAGAAATGGATCATCCCAAAAGTTATGTTTCAAGTCACTGAAAAATTTCTTCTTCTGATGACTTGAGTACTCAGGTGGGATGATGGAGAGGGCCTAATAATTTACGAAATANGTAATGATCTGAAATAGCATCTCATCCGGGAAAATTTTTATTGATTTCCTCTATAGGGTCTAACTCATGTGATTCAAGACGAGATAGATGATCTGCAACAACATTCTTACTTTCCTTTTTATATTTAATCTCCAAGTTGAACTATTGCAACATGAGTATCCATCTAATAAGTCTCGACTTTACGTCCTTATTGCTCATCATATACTTCAAGGCAGCATGATCCGTGTAGACAATCACCTTTGACCTAATCAAATATGGCCTGAATTTGTCAAAGGTGAATACCACTATCAACAACTCTTTTTCTGTAGTGGCATAATTTACCTGAACCTCACCCAAAGTCTTACTGGCATAGTGAATAGCATATGAAATCTTTTCTTTGTATTGACTCAACACTGCCCCCATTGCGTGATCACTGGAATCACACATAAGCTCAAACGGATAGGCCCAATCTGGAGCAGAAAACAATTTTTTCCTTTAGAGTGTTGAACACTGTTAAACAATCTTCAGAAAAATAAAATGGAGCCCCTTTTTCTAATAAATTGCTCAAAGGTTTCGAGATTTTGGAAAATTTATTGATGAATCGACGGTAGAACCCAGTGTGACCTAAAAAGTTTCTTACTCCTTTCACTGTCACCGGGGGTGGTAGTTTTTCAATGACCTATATTTTAGCTATGTCTACCTCAATATCCCTAGCTGATATCCCCTAACACAATCCCTTCCTAAATCATGAAATGACATTTCTCATAGTTTAGCACAAGGTTGGTCTTCTCACATTGTTGCAACACTTTACCCAAATGTTCAAGACATTCGTCAAATGATTTCCCAAAGACTGAGAAATCATCCATGAATGCCTCAATGATATTTCCCATCATGTTCGAGAAGATAAACATCATACAACACTGAAAAGTAGCTGGGGCATTGCATAAACCGAATGACATTCTTCTATAAGCAAAAGTGCCATAGGGGTACGTGAAAGTAGTCTTTTCCTAATCATCTGACGTTATAAAGATCTGGTTGTACTCTGAATAACCATCCAGAAAGCAGTAGTAAGCGTGGCCCGCCAGTCTCTTCAACATCTGATCAATGAAAAGAAGGGAAAAGTGATCATTTCTCGTGGCATTGTTGAGTTTACGATAATCAATGCAAACTCTCCATCTCATGGCTGTGTGCGTAGGAATGAGCTCGTTATTTTCATTTGGAAATACTGTGATCCTCTTTTTTTGACACGACATGTACTGGACTGACCTAATGACTGTCTGATATAGGGTAAATAATCCATGCATTCAAAAGATTTAATACATCTTTTCTTACCACTTCCTGCATAGTAGGATTTAATCTGTGCTAATGCTCAATCGAGGCTCTGTAATAGTCCTCCATTAGTATGTTGTACATGCAAATGGAAGGCTGGTCCCTTTTATATTCGAGATGTCTACCCTATCATTGTCTTGTGATCTCGAGGCATCCTCTTCCTCTCATTCTGTAAGATTATTCGAGATAATTACCGGAAGTGAATTCTTCTCTCTCAAATATGCATATCGAAGGTGAGAGGGCAATTGTTTGAGTTCAAGGGTTGGAGCTTGCTGTATATACGGTAAAGGTTTTGTGGGTCCTTTACCGAGCTCCAACCGTGGCTGCTTGAAGAGGGATGGTATGGCTGCCAAATAACGTGCACACTCTTCTGGTTTCTCTTTCTCTTTCTTTGATTGACAAATCTTGAGAGTGCACCAAACAAGCCTCCAGAGGGTTCTGAGGATGATCAAGTCTGAATGTCTCTATTTCTGCTTTCTTGATTACGTCAATTTGCATGCAAGAATCTGGTTTGTTCTGAAATTTGAAAGCTCTGAACACGTTAATTTTCAGTTCCTCATCATCTAATCTCAATGTCAAGTGACCATTTTGCACATCAATCAGAGCTCTTTTCGTAGACAAAAATGGACGACCCAAAATAAATGGGATGTCCTTATCTTTCTCCATATCCAGGATAATAAAGTCTACTGGGAAAATAAATTTATCGACATTCATCAAGATATCTTCAAAATGCATCAAGGATGTTTGATCGATCTGTCAGCAAATTGCTGTGAAATTGTAGTAGCTTTTACTTTTCCCAAACCTAATTTCCTGAAAAAACGATAAAGGCATCAAATTAATGCTAGCTCCTAAATTACATAATGCTTTATCAATATATAAGTTACTAGTATTGCAAAGAATAGTAAAACTCCCTAGATCTTTTAACTTTTGTGGTAATTTATGTTGGAGAATTGCGTTGCATTCCTCCGTAAGCATGACCTTCTTATTATCCTCTAGCTTACTCTTGTTTCATATAATATCTTTCATGAACTTCGCGTAGTTGGGCATCTGAGCTAAAACTTCAGCGAATGGTATGTTGATGTGCAACTTTTTGAATACATCAAAAAATTTCTGAAACTACTTATCGAGCTTATGTTTCTACAGTCTCTGTGGAAATGGGATCGAAGGAATATATGCTTGGACATGAGTGGTTGCCTTCACCTGCGAACTATCTGGTGACTCAATTTGATTTTCCTCTACGGTTTTGTCTAACTCATCCATATGTTCCTCGCTTGATGTAGGTACCTTTTCTATGACAGTTGCTGGTCGCTTTACATGTATTTCGTGTAGCTGAACTCAACTACATATAGTAATTGCTTTGACTTGCTCCCTAGGATTAGTCTTAGTACTACTAGGTAAAGTCCTCTGAGCTTTGCTTGATAATGCTGCTGCTATCTGTCCCACTTGCTGTTCCAAGTTTTTGATCGAGACCTATTGATTTTGAAAATTGAAAATAGGTCTGTCTTTGAGATGTACTGAGATAGCGAGTCTTCCAATCATGGCTTTCTCTCTTATTGTTGCTGATGTTGGAACCCTAGTGGCATGTTCTGATTATGTCATCCTTGTCCCTGTTATTGCCCCAGATTGTTTGACCATGAAAAATTCGGATGGTTTCTCCAACTTGGATTATAAGTGTTGGAGTATGGATTGTTTTGTTGTTTTGGAAAATTCTGTGCGTAGCTAATATCTTCAGACTGAGTGCTTGTATAGACGCCAAAGGGCAGTGTGTAGTGGCATGGTCTGCTCTACAACCTTCGCACACAGGTGGTAATTGGTATACCATGTTGATTGATTGAAATAGATTATCCATTTCCATAGTAAGAACCTCCATTTGTGCCGCCAATGATGTCAATGCATCAATGTTGTGCACCCCTGTTACTTTCCTTAGAGGTTTCCTATCGGTTGGCTACATCGATTGATTCTCGGATATCCTTTCTTACAATTCACTGGCCTCATTGACGTCAAGTTTCATCACTGATCCTCCTGCTGAAGCATCTATCATATTTCTGATATTGTTGAGCCTGCTAAGGACTGTCCAGGCTAGGGCATTTTCTAAACAAGTTTTTGAACCTCTCACGTGCTTCAGAATAACTCTTGAATTCTTTCTACTTGAAAGTGTGGATTTCATTCCTAATATGGTAAACTCGAAAAGGTCGGAAGAATTTCATGGTAAACTTTTAAACCATATCATTCCATAATTGTATACTTCTTGGAGGTAAATAGAGGAACCACTCTCTTGCGACGTCCTTCAAGGTATGAAGGAATAATCGCATCGGAATGCGTCTGCTGATATCCCTTCATAACTAATAATTTCACATAATATGAGAAAAGCTGAAATGTGTTCATGAGGATTCTCTGTGGATTTTTCGAAAAACCTGATATCATGATGATTTTGGAAACGATTTATGATATCCAATTTAAGGTGAAAGTTAGGTTGTCCGAAGGGAGGATAAACCACGACGGGTTGCACTGGTGCAGGGATTGGATTTACATATCCCCAACTAAAATGAGAGCTTCATTCTGGATGGCTCTCTGTTGATTTGGCTGCGGTAGTTGATTGTGAATTTGAACCTGAGCCTGATTATGTGGTTGATTTTGATTATCAACCATTCTCCTTAATTGACATTGTCCTCTTCTACGATTTCTGAATGTGCTTTCTATTTCATTATCTAATGGAGCTAGATCAACCTCATCAGCGGCTTGCATAAACCTAGTTTGCATGAAAAGAGTCAAGACATAAGAAAATGAAGCAATATAACACTAGCCTAAAATAATAAGAATAACAATAAAGACAAATTTAAAATATCAATAACTAAAATTAACATCATTACTCCCCGACAATGGCGCCAATAACTTGTTACGGAATAATCCCGCAAGCGTACGTATTCGTTGTACAAGCAATAATCGTGATGAAAGTGTTGTCATCCCACGGGGAGTAAAGCTTAATTGTAGTGTATTCAATATATGTAAATTCGTGATTGTGACAAAATATGTTCGGTTTATATCTAACTACATTTTATAACTATGAGAGCAATGAATATTAGTCTAAATTAAAGGTGATGAATGTATTGGATTTCCGACTCCACTAATCAACTCTTAATTTTAAGTCTCAACTTGTGATAGTTAATTCAATCCATGCAGTTGTGACAATTGATAATTCCACTTTTATTTAATATTATTTTTCAAAATATATTAAACCTATGTTTATCACGACACAAACATATTCTTAGTCTGCATTCATATGACAAACATACATTGAAGTTTAGAATTATCACACACGACCATACACTTCATAAATATTATTCATAATATTTATTATTCATGTGTTCAATAAACAGTGTTCTACCTATCGTGAGTTTTCTAACAATACGAATAAGCAACTTATTGCCCTAATGATGCGCAAGCATTAAAACAATATGAATAAGCATGTTTATGGAATTACAACCCGAGAATTAAACTACCAATAACAAGTCTTGAATTAAAAAATAAAATTCAAAGAGTTTTATCATCCATCCAATACAATTGAACTTAGCCTAAAATATTAATCTAAGAACTACATAGAAAATAAAAGGAAACTATCACCCAAATCATAGAAATATGAAGAAAATCTGAAAATCATCACTTCAAGCTTTCAAATCTGGACCCAAATGATGAGTCATTCTTCTTCGATATAAGTTCTCTCTCTTTTTCTGCTCCAAAATATGGCTCTCTCCCCCAAAGTAATGAAAATTTTCATATATTATGCCTAAATGATTGCCCTAAATTATTACCAAAACAAAATAAGGAAAGTGATATTTCCCATTTGGCCTCGAGGCGAGCGCCTAGTGTAACCTTAGGCGCGTGCCTTAGGAGTTTGGATAGCCTGAGGCTGCCTTGTTCTGGGGCATATGTAGGCGAGGGCGCGAGCTTTGGAGTCTTCTTTGAGGCCAATTGCATTTTGGCCCCTAAACTTTCCACAAGCTCCTTCTTTTCCTCCATTTTCA
>CAIGRB010035183.1:1551-21402 GCA_903798255.1 Fraxinus quadrangulata | reverse complement strand
AGACATGGGAGTGCAGACCGTTAACTTTTGGTGAGTGCAGACCATTGAGTTTTGGTTGCTCGGATAATGAGCTAGTGTTTTGAATTCCCAGAAGAGAATCATCTTTAAGTTTTTGGTGTAGGTTATTTTGTGAGATTTCTTCCACCTATAGTATCTGGAGTTTTGGTCGGTGTTTTGGCGTTAGAACTTTTGTCGGAACTTGAATTATGTGTTTGACTAAATTCTCCCGACAGATAGAACTCACAGTGTATGTCGGTATACTTCGTGAATTTCTTTTGGAAATTCTTCTTGGGGAGTGTGAGTTCTTTGGAATATTTTTGGAGCGTTCTTTGTTGGTTACTGCACTATTTGTTGTTCTTGGTTTCTCGTCGTCACTAATTTTTGTAGATGATTGCTTTGATTTGAATTTCTACTTAGTGGGCACAAGTATTGTCACCGTCGTCAATTTTTGATTGCAAATTGATGCTTTTACTAGTATCAATTTGAGGGGGAATGTCAATGAGATTGAATAAGATTACGGAGATCGTTGAAGATTACGATTATATTATCATTATAATTGTATTATATATAGATAGATTGCTTTTACCATATTTAGTTATGATTTTGGTTATCTATAATGAGAGAACCTCTCACATAGAGGGGTATCGAGTCTTATTAAATATTATTGTGTATATTTAACACCGCCCTCCAAAACTGACCCCCCTTCAGCTTACATAATGTCCTCTGGCCACCAAATCAGCTACCACCTAGCCAGCATGAAGGTACTGACATCCCCTCTCACCGTTACGATTCACAGTCATCTCTTTCTAATTGCCAACAACTTCTCCACCTACCCGTCTCTAGATATCGTGAGCCCACATCAACATTCTATCCACTGGCACCTAAAGCCATCATGCCTATCCTTGTGAAGCCATCAACACTCCCAGCCCACCAACAGTCGAGCCAGCCATAGTTTAAATCTTTTATAATCTTGAACCACCATCTCTAGTCACCGTCATCATCTCCACCCACCAGCGCCATGTGCTGTTTGTCTTAGTCTCCATATCCTCACACCAGTACCACCATCCTTAGCCTTTGCCAGCCTTCACAAAGCCTCCAAACCTGTTGATAATCTGGTAAAATGGATCCTCACAGCTTTCACCCATCATCATCATCATCATCTTTTTCTCAGACTGCTAAATAGTTAAGACTCTAAAGTACAAAAGAGAGAAAAAGAACAAAAGATGTAGAAGAGTAGTCAGGGGACATGAGAGGCAGTTGTTTATGATGCAGCAGATGTCATCAATTGATTATGGTACTAGAGATGAAAGGTTGCCTTTACCCCTACCATTCCTTCGGTGACTTGTCAATTTAGCTTTTGTTCTACTACTTGATTTTTTAACTGGTCCCATTTGACAATTATCTGCTGTGAGCCATGTATTGTACTCGGGAACTTTTTTGGTTTGTTATGTAAAAAAGAATTACTTGTTTTACATTGGAAACCTGTACTTGCAAAACTAAAATTGCTGATACTTTCCTTCTTCTCAGAGAGTTCGTATTCAAATATCCCAATGACATCTTATGAGCTTCCTGATGGACAGTAAGTTTCGTATCAAGTTGTTAGTTTAGTATTTTTTTTCCTTTAGATGAGTAGTTTATTTGATATATTAAAGATAATTCTTGAAATCTTTATCTTCTAGTATCGCTTAATCAATCTTTATCCCCAAGTAATGGTCCTGAATATGGATTCATCTCAGTGATGGTATCGTATTGATTTACCTCATTTCTTGACACGCGATGATGTAAATTTATATTCCGGATTGAACCATTTGTTTTCCCTCCTTGAAATTTTATATAAAGTTGTCACTAACATTCTCTTATCTTCTGTTCATAGGACGATAGAAATCGGAGCTGACAGATTTAAGATTCCTGATATTCTATTCAATCCATCATTAGTTCAGGTTGCTGTCTGGATATGCTGCTTTTACATTTTGTCTTTTAAATTTCTTTTGATATTTCCCGTATTCCTATGTGTTATATATGTCAGTTCTTAAATGCAATTACCATCAATTTTTTCCAGGCCAGTGTGCTTGCTTTGCAGCTCATTTCAGTTTTATGCTAACTAATTTTTCCTATTTCTGATGGGGTATTCTTTGGTGCTTTAACATCTGAATTGTTCTGGTTAAATGTATCATTCATGAAGATGCTCAGATTTGCTCCTCTGCATTCATGAAAGTCTTTGCTGAATCTTCTTGCTATTGCTGTTGTAAGACGTAGAAGTGGAAACTACGTGCCTGTGATAGGTTCAACCCATATATAATTATCATTTGTTGAACTGGTCTTAGTACCTCTAGAATCGCATCCAGAACTTCCAGAAGAACAGTTTAGGGCCAGGACTAATCTGATAAAGATGAAGAATTGGCAGTTATGAGTACTGCTCAAGCAAATGTTGCATGAGAATACTTAAAAGCCCAATTTTATGTTTAACCATTCTCCAGATCTGGGTCTGGTACTGATGGGAATCTAGTAGAGACCAAATTAGATAATTTAGGAAACATAATTAGGATTTTACTTAATAGATTTTCTAGTATTTTCCTATTTAAATTACACTAGTTTAAACAATATGCCCTTATTTGGTACGGATTAAAATCTAGATTTTAATCTAAATCAAAGTCAACAATTAATTTTAACCACATTTTATGGATTTTACAACTTTTTAACCACATATTTCTTCTATTTAAATCTATTAAAAATTTGATTTTAAACTCCACCAAACAGGGGCTATATAAAGGGGCCTTATGCATTGTAATAGTTATACTTGAATAAATTGACATTTTCTCTTTCTAAATTCTCTCTATTTTCTCCCTCTTCTTCTCTTTCTCCTTTCTCTTTCTTTCTCAATCTCGTTCATGTTTAATTCTGTCACACATCAGGCACACACTCATAATTTTGTTTAGTTTGGATGACATCATGCTGTTAAAGAGAACTGGGATTTGAAAGGTAGCATCTAAGTTAACAACAGGAACGGCCATGTAAATATGGGCAAAGTCTGATGGGTGTCTTCAGTGACGAAATTGGTCTTCCCTAGGTTGACCATTGTATGTAAAGTGTCATAAAGGAAAATAACCTCGACGTGGGATGGTGTCACTAGAAGACGGACATATTTACAGATGATGAGGGGTTGGACTGTGATGGAGATGGGGGCCAAGCAAATTTACTCTGGAACACTTGTGATGAAATGTCATGATTGAGAAAGAAATTGATGGGGTCTCTTCTCAGTGTTCAGGTTACTCATGGCAGCAAGTGATACCTATAGTAGTTAGACATGCAAAGCAAGATAGTTGCTTGGGGGAGGGGGGGAGGGACTCGGAGGTGTCAATGGTATTAGAAGGTTTTGTCTGTTTTCTCGGTATGCTGATGAAAAACCATAAAAGATGCTGAGTCACGAATTGGACTGATAAAGATAATGCACTGGATGAATAGAACAGAGCCTAAGTTGGGACCTAGACCTTATGTAATTGATTATTCAATCATCAAGCATGGGATGGGAGATTATGTTAGAGGGAAAGGAAGGAAACAATTTTTCCCAAAATGAACCTTTTGTTTGTCTTTGGTGGTTGTAATTTTGTTTTTGTAATTGGGTTGCATTCTATTTGATTTTTGGTCATTATGGATTTAAATGTACAAATAGAAAATGTTGAAAGTGTAATTATGGACTTCTTTTTTCCTATTTATATGAAGGCTGGTCGTGATAAGAATGCCACCTATGTTAATGCTTCTGGTACTATTCATGTCTTTAGTACTTTATGCATGTTCCCTTTGCTTGCTATGTTAGAAGTGAGGTGGACTCTCAAGAACACAGGCACTCAAACTCACAATTATACTACAACAGACAGAGGTTTATTTTCTTGAACAATGTATTTATTTACTATGTTGTGTTGCCTAGCCCAATTAAACAATCCTAGGACTTCTGTTTATACTAGTAGTAGAACCTTACATGTATTCTAGGCTAGTTTGTTTGATGTAGATACATGAATTCAATAGATTCATGTTCTTACTGGAATTAATTTTCTAACGTGCTGTACCTGCACCTTATATGTATCATAAAATATGGCTTAGTTAGGAACACCGTAATGTTGTTTATAAATAATTGATCATTGTGAATGTCTTTGACTCTTGATACTCTTATGCCAGGCCGTCAGTTCATTGTCTTTTCTTATTTTGAGTTGAAATATTATACCTATTGTATATGTGGTATTCTGCATTTCAATGTAGCGGTTTGCAGCTTACTAAGCACATTACTGCTTTTCTGCTTCAAGTTCATTCATCTGAGATTATCTACATCTTTGGTTTGGTTTGACATGCTATATTACATTCTGGTGTTCTCAGAGTATCCCTGGCATGGAAACATATGCAAAGACTACTACATCTGTTCGTGGTTTGCCGCAAATGGTATATACTTATTCTTTAAATCCCGTGGTTTTGTTTCCAAATCTGAGTTATACTGCTATGGTTTCCTTTCTGTTTCAAGTTTAAAACAGTTACTCATTTGGAAAATAAATCAGGTTATTGAGTGCATTAACAAGTGTGATGTTGACATACGGAGAGAACTATTTAGCAGCATATTGGTAAGATAACTAGTCCTTTTGTCTAAAACTGACTTGAACATGTATACTTGTTCGGGCAAGGATACCATATAATATTTTTTTCTTTCTTGTCCTCTTTTCTTTTTCTGGTTTTAGATTGTTATGTTGAAAGGAAATTTTTTTTTTCAATGTACTATTCCATTCTTATTTCCTGTGTGTATTGGGTCATTTATGTTATTCATTCTCTTTCTTCTTCATTATGTAGAAGTCCATGCATGGGATTTCTCTTGGGTTTCTATTTTCTCTTCTCTAGCTGTCTTTCCTCTTTTCCCTTTTCTATGTTACCCTGTGATGGGAGAACTGCATTGGATTTTCATTTGTGCACAAGTTCCTTAAGGTTGTCTGCAGTTTTCAAAGAATAGTGCCAGGTTAGTTTTGGTCTCTGAAGCACAATATGCACCAGACACCAATATGCTTGGACCCTTTGGGACTCTAGTCCAACTGGTTATGTGACTTGTCCAATCTCTTGGTTATTATCTGTAGTATCTTTTTTGATGTGTTAGTGTTCCTTTTTTGAAAGTTATAAATTCCTTCCTTGCTTCATAGGTTTCTGGTTACTTCTAAACAATGTAGGATGTGTCAAGGTATCAATGGATAATGTCAATTATAATTTGTAATATTATGAAGAGGAAACATATCTATTCTTAAATTTGTAATTTAAGTTATTGATTATTTTCAGCAATCTATTCCTAATAGGTTCCTGCAGTATTTTACANAAAACCAAAAACAAGAATTTTATTGAATTTATAAAGTACGGAGATAAAGAACAGTATTTAAATTTGTATTTTATAGTATTTTATTTGATGTGTTAAGAGTTTGTTTTTTGAAAAGTTACAAGTACCTTCCTTGCTTCATAGGTTTCTGGTTTGTTCTAAACAATGTGGATATGTCAAGGCATCAATGGATAATGTCAACTATATCAGTAATACTCTGAAGAGTAAAAATAGCTCTTCTTAATTTGTAATTGAAGTTATTGATTTTTCAGCAATCTATTCCTAGTAGGTCCTGCACTCTTTTCCGTTTAGGTTATTACTATAGCACATTAAGCTGATGCTAATGTCTTAATTATCAACTGATATATTTGCTGTTCCCACTTTCATGAAAGTTGACAGTCGACACCCTTCTATGTGGTACATCTTGTATAACCAGATGTAGTTGATTTAGATTGTCCAAGTATGTTGAGAAAGTACTGCTGTGGGTGACTGTTATAATGGGATAGTGTGGAGTGAATTATTTTCATTCCATTTAAACCAAATTCCTTTAGCCGCAAACATTTGGTCACATCAAGTCCTGATATTCATCAATCTCGTCTGTAGCTTGCTGGTGGCACGGCGTCAATGCAACAATTGAAAGAACGTTTGGAGAAAGATTTACTTGAGGTATAATCTCTCTTTAAAAATATCTCTTGCATGTTTTGCGACTCCGCTTCAATATTTTACGCAGCAGAAGCAACCTTCACACCTTAACTTATTATTATTATTATTTTGTATTGGGCAACCAAAAAAGGTATTATGTTTGTATAGAAAGAAAAACGGAAGTTCATAATCACTCTCCAAACGAGGTTTACATCTTTGCTCAAGGAGTTTTTCCCTATTTATCTCGTACTTTGCTCTTGCTTGTGCAACTACTTATCTATTTGTGTGCCTTCATTGTTCTCTCTTTCTCAAACATATTGTACAGATTTTTGTAAAGGAAAAATTAAGCAACTGTACTCATGTGGGTTTTGAATATGTCCAAACATCTGCCTCAAGTATATTTTGTATTTATATATTTCGAAATAATTTAACTCTCACTGAATTTGGAGTTGGTTGTGTGATTTCTTTTTTGGTAGTGCGATCTACTAGATCCAATTTTTAAAAAGGTGGAACAAGGTACCGAGGTGATTTTTCTTTATGAGTTGAGGCGGATTGAGGCTTAAGCCTCTCTGAAAACCAAAAAACTAAGTAAATAATATAAGTTAATACAAAATAAACATATAATAATTCATAAATAATCTCGAAAATTCTCCATAAAAATAACAACAAAATAAACAGACAACCTATTAATATAATTTTATATATAAAAAAAAGGAAATAAAAATGAAAAGGAAAAAAGAAAAGGAAAAAATTGAAAATACCTGTCAGATTGTTCAGACGGCCAGAATTTGCTGCCTTGAAATCTTGTTGAATAAGCTTTGGATGTCTTGGAGAAGGTGAGGCATGGGTTTATTAGGTCAAACATGTAAAAGAATTGATGGGCAGAAAATTGTTATTTTATTTGAGATGGAGCGAATTAAAATACCCCTTAAAATTCACATTCAGACTTACAAAGAGAGCAAAAAAGTCAAATGTCGGGGCAAAACTTAGTCACATGACTCAAGGCATGCACCTCATTCAATGAGGCGTCTGCCTCACAAAAATAGAATGAAAATTAGCAACCTGGGGCACTACAGGTGCGCCGACTGGCTGCTTTTTCAATCCATGACTACATTTTTACGAGTCCGATGAAATCAAATGTGCAATCATAAAGTCCATGTATACAATGTTTGGCCAAGCTTAATAAAAGGAAAATTTGAAAATAAAACCCTATATATAGGGTGTCATTAGCTTCACATACCACGTTTTCGGAGTTACATTTTACATAGTATGGTTTTACAACCGAGCAATACAAAAATTAAAAAATTAATTTTTTTAAAGTTTCACTTATAAAGTAGGTCAATCTATCAAAAATAAGAAAAAACTTCTGGAGTTCAATTGAAGTAGAACGTTACACGATATATCAAAAGGGTTAACATGCTTGAATGCTACCTAACCCTTGTAAGTAGAATGAGACAATGAATGAATTAGATCATGGAAAATATGAACAATAAAAGGCATCACAAATTGTTGGTATGTTGCTTAAGATACCATTGTAAATAAGTGAGTCTTATGTATAATTTTTTTTTTTTTCCTTTTTAACATGCTTGTTTTAGCCTGTTACTTCTTTTGCACTCTTTATGTAAAAATGTTATGTTTTCTTAGATAGAGTGTTACCCTAGGCAGAAGGTTTTTTCCTACCTAAACTTTGATAGTCCTGGGGGTGGGGGGTCATGTCAGCATAACCCCTACATGTAGATTAACAACAATGTAAAGTCTAGTAGTCTAATAGAGAGGGAGACTCGCCGCTTTATCTCCATCGGTACAGGAGAAAAAGATGAAGGTATCAACTAAATCATAAATTTAAATACTTACCTCAATTACATGAGATAATAGGAAGAGAATCACAAATAAGGAGTTTCTATCTCCCTTACTTAATTGACTCATAAAATTTTGAGTAATGAGGGTAAAATTATGGAACCCAGTTTTGAGTTTAGGGAATTTTTTGATGATCTAGGCACAAGATACCTTTAAAATTTTGCTGAGGAATGCTAGGATGCACCCACTTTCTATACCTCATCAGCTAACTAGTCTGACCCTTGAGTGCCTTTACGGAAATTGACTCGTATTATTAATTAGTGCTGTCCTAATGTGAAATGCTTGATCAAGAGTATTTTGCACCCTCTTAAGGCCCCCGATCATTATGAAGAATACGCTGAACTGCCATTAATGGGTCGGAGTAAAATGAATACATGATTAACACTTGAACGAAGACGTGACTGAATCTGGTGATCCACCAAGAATTGCCCTAAGTTCTGTTTTATAAAAATCATAGAAGGCCACAAAAACTTTTAACCGAATCATCTCTGGTAACATCACCACCTGCTGCATGCCCTGGATTTCCCTTAGAGCAACCATCCATAATCAGTTTATACCAATCTTCATACAGTTAATTCCATCTGACAATTATAGGCTTTTCTGATTATTGGTTTGATCTAGGAGATGCCAGTCTATGAGCAATCTCTAAATCTCCTTTCCAGATTTCATATTTGAATAACCTAGCTTCATGCATTAGAGATTATATTTTGAACTCTCCAGATTATTCTATGTGCATCCATTTTGATATTACTATGTTTGGCATGGCTGTTCACTCCACATAAACCAAGGAATTAGCTGAGGTGCAGTAGTTTGAATATGGCCATGAGTCACAATTTTTTCAGCCAAACCTGGAAACCTCACTCGTGTAGATGCCGAGGTAGAAAATTTAATGACTAAGAGCATAGCAATATAGTTCCAGATTATATCAGCAATGAGGCTTCTGATGACGATTGCTTCAAGGATTCCACCTGTGCGCAGCAGTTGCATATGGAAGCCAGCTGGAGGGACATTCTCTTAGAAAAATTGCATCAATTGGGTTCCTATTGTTCAATAGTCTCCAATAAAAGAATGAGATATTCTTTGTTAAGGTTATTTCAAATAAATCGCCATGAGGTCTGGGTGCTTTTAGCTTCTCTCATAAATTTCCATACCCTTGTAGTATCACCCATTAGATTCAATCCTAAAGCAGCGATCCCTTCTATCCTGGAACACCGACACTAATGTGATATGATGAACAAGATCCTTAGGCAATGTGTTATGCAGCATTTGTTTCTTTCATGTGCCATAGAATGAAAAACTCCTTTACTTGGCAAACCAGGGAGCACTTGAGCCAAAGCATGCATCTTCTTATAGAAATCATGCCTAAAAAAGATGGTTTGCATTGCCTAATTTCCATGAAATTTTCAGTTCACAGGAGAGCCACTCTCTTTATGCATTTCTAATAGGGGGCTTCATTATGTTTGAGGCATATATGAGATGGATAAGTCCCTTTGCAATATTTAATTGAGAAATAAGAACTGGATGGTAATTTTCCTCAAAACTCCATCATGGCTTCATAGAAGAGACTTAAGGTAGATATGAGAGACGTCGAAATCCAATCCTCCTTCATATATTAGACAGGCCCTCTTACCTTTGGAAAAATTCTAGTGCTTTCGAAGTATGGAGTACTCAATATTACCTGCACTATTTAATTGACTTGTGTATTAAATAATTGAGATCCACTATTTAATTGGGACCCAAAAATGTATGCATAATACATTTGTCAATATTAAATAGTTGTAGGAAGTGCTGAGTTTAGGAGTACTTGAAATTTTCGCCTTCACTTTGGTCCATAGATGTGCGTAATCCATCAGCATCACCCCATAAGAACTTTGCAAATATACTCTCAATTTTCCAATTCCAATCTAAGGAGGCTTGAGTATCTGTTGAAGGTAGATTGGCATGGACAGAGCACATATTGTACGAGAGTAATTTTTGCTCTTGGGGACAGAATTTATTTACCCAGCCAGTTATTTTCCATCTAATCTTGTTTAATAAGTCATCATAGAGGATGCCCTTCTTAGAACCTTTATATACATAGGAACCCCTAAATATGTAATGACACCTATTGATGTTTAAGTTAATGAGAGATAAAGTTTTATGAAACATGGGGGAGACGATTTTTATTAGGATGAAGACCTTTAATTTTTATTTACTTTCTGCCCTGAGATCGCTTCACATGTAGAAAGAAAATTCATTACTGTAGAGAGTGATCTTTTGTAACCATTTGTGAGAAATAATATCACTGGCAAAAGCCAAATGTGAAGTCAGGTGACCAAAAATTAGGTTGTTTATTTTTAATAAATAGAAGTTATATGCAAATTGCTTTTTTTCTTTCTATATTTTTTCACCAATGTCTATAAGGGGTGAATGAGTTCGGTATTTGATCACACAAGCATAAAAAGCCCATTCTCTAAAACTTATGTTACTAGATATTTGTGCATAAGCCATACGCACCCATAATTCCATTTTAGGATTCACGTCCTTAGTGCTTTTATAGTTTTTACAATCTTATATATCTATTGACAATATTTTACTTTTTTAAATCTCATTGAATAATTTCGTCTACTGTAGATACCCATTTCACCTAGACTCTTCTATACTCCAATTGAAATTTCATTCACACCATTTTTAATTTAGCATAATTTTCTCTATAGAGTTTGACAGATTTATGAGTCCAAGCTATACCTTCCATTAGCTAATTTGCTGAAATAGTTCTTCGTCTTTCTATCTACTGATTAATTTGAAACAAAAGTTTGTAATGCACTTAATTTGGTTTGTATAATTGTATCATTTTTCTCTTTGTTGGGATATGTAAACAGATTCTCTCTATCCTTGGTTATAAGTATTAGATAACTATGCTTCTTATATTGTTCTTGGAACTCTTGAACCACTCTTGGCTTCTCTTTAGCTAATTTATGCTTAAAAAATTATATTCGTTTTTACATTCAAATAAATTTCTATAGCATTTTCTGTTTGCCGTAAAAACCATTTGAACCTTTTGATTCCCCTCTTGTATTTTCTTATTAAGTGGGCTCTTGAGCATTAGATTACCCTAAACCTCTTGCTATGTTTCTTTGGCATTTCTTTTCCTCTTCTTAATCACGGCATTGAGCATCACGGACCTCTGCTGATTACACTTTCACCAAGAGAAACCTTACAACAAGCATCAAGCACCACTAAGCTATGTGGTATTTTTGGGCTCTCACTTGTTCCACCTTCCAAGGAATGATCTTACTATTCTTGCAAAACCACCTGTTTACCTCCCGAGTGAGACTGAAATGTATTTGAAATTTTGTTCACTTCTAAATGTTATTAAGCAAGCCTCTCTTGTTCAAACACATATTCACTTCAACAAAACTTCTAATTTATGAAGTCAAAAATAGCATTTCCTTTATGAAGTTATACATGTAGCGACTATGGTGGTAAGCATTGTTAGAAGTTGTAACTGCTTTTATTTATTGCACATGAGGTTGATTTAAGATTTGGTGATTTCAATCAATTGGTAGTATTAATGGCATCTGATTGTGTTTCCATATTCTTCCAGGAATCTCCTCAAGCAGCAAGAGTTAAAGTGCTGGCAAGTGGAAATGCTACTGAGAGGAGATTCAGGTTAGATATAATTGGCTTACTGCCACCCCGTCTCTTTGCTCTGAATCCGTCTACTTATTTAATATTATTTCTGAATTCTAAAGCCCATTACAGTTTCTGGAATGCTTTCTCCCACACTTGAGTGAATTTTATTCAATTTTGTCCTAAGCTATTAACCTTATTTTTTTTTATAATTTGATATAAAAAATACTTGTCTTGAAATCAAATAGATTTGCATAGCATGACCTTATTCACAAATTGGCAGAATATGGTGGTGGTTGCTGTTGCAGTATCTTGAGAGTGTAATATATTCCACATTTTTTGACAGTCTGAGCATCATGAGAGCACCTAGTAAAAATATTTCCAATAAATTATCTAGAGCTAAATATGAAAATTTGGTCTGCGATAGTGTTTAAGCTAAACAATGTCAATTATAAAGAATTGAAAGAAAGATAAACCTTATTTTCTAAAGAATATGAAGACAGCTAGGGACTGCTTTCATGGGGGGTAAAACAGGCTTTCTTGCTAGAGAATCACACTGTATTTGTTATCAGAGAATGCTGGTAAAAACTAAATGTTACTCTCTCTTCCAAATTTGATGTCTTAAAATGTCAATCTGTAATTCCTAAAACCAAGAAGAATTTTTTATTCAGAGAATGGTTATAGAAAACTATTCCTCAGTTGATGCTTCTAAATGATGTTTTATGTCTTACAGTGTTTGGATTGGAGGGAGTATATTGGCATCACTTGGTTCTTTTCAGCAAATGTGGTTCTCAAAGTCTGAGTAAGCAGTCGTTATCCGCTCACATCTATATTTACTATCGACTTCTCTTCTTTTTAAAAAATTTGAACACAGACCTGCAAACTTATATTCTTTCAATACAACAAATGTGTTCTTTATCATTCGGCTCATGACACTTGCATTCTCTTTTTTTGCTAGATTCGAAGAACATGGAGCTTCGTATATTCAAAGGAAATGCCCGTAACGTGCATGCACTCCTGTACTGCAAAGACGGAGCCAACTTTAGTTGTAGTTTCATGAATTTCCAAAAGAGTCTTGGATGGTTACTTTTGTTAACAAGTTGGTGGAGAGATGCATGCTTGGTGGAGCCAACATCATTATAATCTACCTTCCTGTTCTAAAGTCACCAAGAATTCTTTTCTATGTTGGCCCATTTTTACTATATAAAAACTAGTCTAGGCACTGAACTTGCAGGTGTGCTCTATTTTGGTTATTCAACTTTGAAATTTCAATTTTTACCTCATTAGTATATGTATTTCAACTGTCTCTGAAAACTAATGGAACTTGCACACGACTTCTTTGTGAAATGATATCAGTGGTTAAGTTAGAATAGAACTTACATGAGATAGATGAAACTTGGATTTCAGGGTTTTATTCCCCAAAATTTGATTTTAACAGGATGAATTACAAAATGATTTTTTTCCTGAGATTGCAAAAATGGATTTTATTATACTCTGGCAATTTATTCCATGTGACATACGTTGCGTACAAGTTTCATTTGTTTTCAAAGATGGAGTTGAGTTCACTACAGGGATAAAGAATTAGAAGTTCATTGTTAATTTACCAAGGAAATCCCTTGTTTGGACTCCATTTTAATGAAGTTTTGGGAAAAATATAATTTGGGATAGTAGTTTTTTAAAGAATGTATGATTAAAAAGTAAGGAAAATTTTTAAATTTTCTTGTAATATTATTTTATTAAAGAATGTGGGGGTTGAAATGAATTTTGAAAAAAAAAGAAGGTATTTTTGGCTTAATTGAAGCCAACGAAGGGCTAAGTTTGGTGACCAAAATAAGGCATGTACACAAGTTTAGGGCCAAACAAGTTTTTAACCCCAAAACCATTTGTATTTGTTAAGGGGGAAAATTTACAACTCAGAATTTAACTCTGGTTAAAATTTCAAAATTCAAAACTTAGGTGATAAATAAATAATTAAATATATTAATGTCACAATTATATAATTAATGATTATAGGTATATACTTATATGTTACAAGTTATTTGTTGGCACATATTATCAAATTAACTGAGTCACAAATCAAAAAATTTATTGATCACAGTTTATTTGTCGATCACAAATTTTCAAATTAGTTGGTCACAAATTATAAAATTTTTAGATCATAATTAAATGGTTGGTCACAAATAATCAAATAGTTAATTGATCACAAATTTATTAAATAGTTGGTTACATACACCAAACAACCCAACCCTACCTCCGATCCTGATCTGAATTTGGATCCGAGTCCACCATCAATATTTGTTCACAAATCAACCAAGTAGTTGGTCACAAACACCTAAATAGTTGGTCACAAACACTCTTCATCTAGCCCTATTATCGTTGCCACCAACAACACTGACACTGCCACTCATGGGCGGATCCAGACCATTTGTCTTGTGGGGTCAAAAATGAGAATTCAAAAATATTTAGAACTACATATCATTAACGAAAATAAGTCAATACGCTATTAAAATGTTAGCCTACGCGTTTTCATACTCTGAAAACATCGTATAATTACATCGTTATCAATATTGTTAAGTACATCATTTTCAACATATGTAACCAAACATCACTTAACCATTGATCTCCCATCCGACTATGTAGTCGATTCTTGACAATCTTCATAGCAGAAAATACTCTCTCTACAATAGCAGTAGCAAATGGAAGAATTAACGCCAATGTTAAAAGTCGGTAAACTAATGGATACACTTCATTTTTTTTTCGTTTCAACCAACTTCTCTGCAAGATGATTAAGACCTCGTAAGCCTTGAAAATCTTCGGTTGTGCACATAAGTTAAATCTTGAGAATAAGTGATCGATAGAATCCTTCAGTAAGAGAGCTGTGGTACTAGAGATATGTTCAACACCGATAAAACGTTCCATGACTTGTTCTTTCTGATTCACATAACGTAGAACAACTGACATTTGTTCCTTAACTGACACATCCTGAGATTCATCAACAAGAATAGAAAACAACCCATCACCAATATCCTTCATAATAACATCAAGTGTTTCAAATGCAGTAGCACTTACAATATCTTTTTGAATTTTAGATGATGTTAACTGAAGATTTTTGGGAGCATTCTTAAAAGAAACATCCTTAATCTCCCTATTATGATCACATAACCACTGCAACAGTTCAAGAAAATTTCCTTGATTTCTTAAATCTTTAGATTCGTCATGCTCATGAAATGAAAGCCCTTGTTGTAGAAGCAATCGAACACAATCAATTGACGCATTCAGACAAATTCGATACTCATCTTTCGTTCTTTTCGACTCCTTAAAGAGAACACAATCAATATTTTGTTTCTGATTCACACAAGGCTCATACTTAATCCGCGCTTGGTTGTGTGCACTACCACTTTTCCCAACATGAGTTTGAAACCTTCCTTTCTTTTTCCACTTTGAGAACCCTCCATCAACAAAAGAATCACCCCCACCATGTTCTTCAAGATTTGGATTGAAAAGATAACAATAAAAGCAAAATAAGGCATCTATTGCTATACTGTATTCCAACCATTCAGGAAAGTCATTAAACCAAGAAGTTTTAAATCGTCTTAACGACAAATCTCTAAATTGTTTCTGTGGACACAAGTGATTTCGAGGCTGACATGGATCCCTTTGTACATATGCTCTTCTAATTTCATCGTGAACATTAACATTATAACTCACAATTGGAATTCTTAATCCTGGATCCGAAGGCAATTATGCTAAATTAATTTTATCCTGAACATCTCTTTTTCTCCTAGTATATGATTCTTCCCAACCATCTTTTTCTTTTTGAACACTCGTTTCAACAATAATTTCCTCCGCACTCGAACATAAGGATTTTAGTTTAAAATATTTCTCCATGCCTGTTAAAAAACAAATTCAATACATATCAAACTGAAACTATGATAATCAAATTCAACATTTGAGATACAATCATGATTCATACAAACACATGAGCAATTGAGGTCCAGAATCACCAAGTCCAACCAATCCAATTTCCAAATCACCAAACCACAGAACCACTTAACCACCGAATCACCAAACCACAAAATCCATGAATAACTCTGTACCTCATGGCCTCACCCAAGAATCGAAAACCCAAATCCACCAAGGAAAGCCCAAACGGTTTATGTATAATGTATATGTAAAATATAGATCAAACTATCAAAGAGGGAAAAAAAAAACAACAGACAACCTAGACTTACAGTAGGTTACGGAGTAACGGAGGCGAGGCGAAATAGCAGGTGCAGCTGGTCTAGACTAGGGCTCGAAGTCGTCGACAGTGCACAGAGGCAATTCGCTAAGGCTCGAAGTAGAGGCTCGAAGACTCGAAGTAATTGCTGGCGGGTTGCTATTGTCGAAGGATGATGAAGAGGAGTCGCCGGCACTGAGCTGCAACCGACAAGAGGCTGGCTGGAGGAGACTTAGAGGAGAGGCGGAGGTCGAGCTTGAAATCGAGGTGGAGTTTGAGGTTGAATTAAAATCGAGGGAGTCTTGCGGTCTTGGGCTGGGAGATAATTCAATGGGCTGGGTAGTTTACTTCTTGGGCCATTAGGGTAGTCTTGGGTTAGGAGATAAAAAAACAAAATAAACTTAAAAAAAAAAAAAAATTGTGGGGTCATTTGACCTCACATGACCCCATGTGGGTCCGCCCCTGCTGCCACCACCAACAAAAACCACCCCAACACCAAACCATGAAAAATCACAACCACTCCAAAAACCAACAAATCCAACAAAAACCTCCACCACGGTACCACCGTCACAAATCACGCACCATAGAACAAGGTACCGTCATTACAGATCACACACCACTTTAAAAACCAATAAATCCAATAAAAACCACCACCATGTCACCACCGTCATAGATCACGTGCAGCACTGTCGTGCACCAGATTGTGCATAGTATCGACGACGACCAGATGAACAGCAGATTCAAAACTAGCGCTGTCGTGCACCAAATCGTGGCATACCAACCAAACTAGAGATGCCATCCCTTCATGAATTACGTCGCCGCGCAGTGACCCTATCTATATCTTCAGTTCAGGCACACCACATCGATTTTTTCCTTCATTGTCACTGCGCACGACGACTTTATGAACGCTACCTCATAGATGCTCTGCAAGAAAAGATTGAGACAGAGAGAACTAGGCACACGGTGGCGAGAGAGAGAGAGAGAGAATGGAAAATATTTTAGGTTTTGTAGTGAGCGGTGACAAGATGGAAGGGGTGGGTAAATTTTATAATATTATTAATAATCTAATTGATACCTGATTTTTGGTTAAATAAATTTCACACCTGATTTTTTATTTGAAAAACTTAAATACCTGTTAATATGTAGTTCCACTTTGTTAAGACTATCAATCGCATTTTAAATGTTACTTATTATGTGGAATATTGACATTGTAAACTTAATATAGTTGCTCAAATTCTTGGTCAAACAGCTCTTCTTTAAGATGTGAAAGGAATTTGAGTGTCTTTAAACGTATTCATACAAAAAAATAAAATAAAATAAATAAATAAATAGATTAGAGCATCAAAGACTAAATGATTTTGTTTGTGTTACTTATAATTTGCAACTGAAGAATATGTATATAATTTCACTCTTTATTTACGTCATGAGTTTATTTTAATGTCTCACTTTATTTGATTATTTTTTTCCTTATCTAACTACTCATTTACTACCTTATAGACTTAATTATAAGAAGAAATCTTATTATCCAGTTAATTATGAGTTTATTACCAAGACTTTTGGACAGAGGAAGAAGTAGATTTCGATATTTATGAAGAAGATGCAACTTCCTATGTTAATGATCATGAAAATGATTCTTACGTTTAGGGTTCGTAATTTTAACAANTGATTCTTATGTTTAGGGTTCGTAATTTTAACAATCTTAATTCATTGTTTTGATATTTATTATGTTTGTTAGGTACATTTATCTAATATATTATTTCTTATCTTTGTACTTTAGATGACAATGAAAATATTGACGAGCTTGATACTCTAGAGGCATATGATTTAAGTACATTGGATGTTATTCATTGTTTTGACGGTTCAAGTGATCATGAAAGTGATCAAGGATTGGCTTATAGATGAAAACAATGAAGACGGAATTTAATTGTTTAATCTTTGATGTTTAGTGCACTTTTTGGATTCAATATTCTTGACATTTTGTTATTGGAGATGGATGATGCGAAATTTTGAAGTTTTAAATTAACTCTTTAGGTTTCATGTTGTTGACTAATTTATTTACTTAATGTTATTGGCTTTATTTAAGTTATTTTACATTATATAATTGGATTGCGCAAGAAATTGCTTTGTTGATTGTATTTGATTATTTTTGTTAATTACATGTGATGAGTAGCTAATGCAATTTTTGAGATTTGATTTCAAAAAAACTTGCTTTTCATTCTTTTCTTTCTTCGTAAAGTTATTTATTTTTCATTTTTAAAAAATTACCGATTCGATCCTTTGGTCCATAACCCTTTTTTCTTTTTGGGTCATTGCTCTAGTCGATTTTCAAATTATTGGTCCAGATAAATGGGAACTTTTGTTTACACATATTCAACAATCTTTCATAACACGAAATACCACATAATCATGCTTCACAAATCATCACAACCCCACCCTATACCTCAAGTGATGACAATCTACATCATCTCCACTACGCTAAGCTCATGTTACAATGGAATCTCCATCATCGACCATCACAACTAATCAGGACCTACACTTTCGTTCGAATTTTCAATAAACGTTTAGAAATTCATTTTTTGCATTCACATTGCTAGGCCCACGCTATCTATAATACCATTTATTAGGAATTGAGGTGTTGTATCAAAAGATTAACCTATTAAGGGTAGTTCCATCTCCTTATAACCAAAAAATATCCCAATGTCTAGCCATACACATCTTCAACAATATTCAAATTATTTTGAGCTCCTTTATCTTATCATCTCACACACCACAACTTTATCATGTGCAACTATGGTTTTGATTCTTATTCTAAATATCGATATCTGATTTCGATATAATTAAAATCGACTAAAGTACAAAAACCTCGCATCAGCGTTATTATGACAATGCGTATATTGAATGTAGAATGTCATGGCCTACTCAATTATGGAATCTATATGAGCCCTGTTTGACACACATTCTTTCAAAACTCATTTTCAATCACACATTTTTCAATAAAATAATATTTTTCATCATATCAAATACTTTTTCTCACTTTTTAACCACATATTTCACATCATATCACTATTTAAAATATATTTTTTCCTCAATAATATCCATCAAACACACACTGAATAAACAATATCAACCTCTTAGATTACATTTGACATCCGGACTTCCTTCACAACACTCGAAAACAATTGTATGTATAATAAGCCCATGTTTTGCCCCCATTATTTCCTATTAAAATATAATTTATTTTTCTCTCTTCTTATCAACTACACATTTTTCAATAAAATAATATTACAAGTAAATCCAAAAATATTTCATTCTTTTTTAATCACATTTTCCAAAAAAAAATTGCTATTCTTCTCATTATAATTTGGAATAGTGGGGGCCAAATGGTAAATGAACAAGCAAATAGAAAGAATACTAGAACTTTTTTTTTGTCTATATTACTTTGTCTCGTTACTCTACAAAGTTGTCAAATAGCTTCAATTCTTTGCAGTATGCACAATAAATAAATAAATAAATAAGAGGAGGACAAATCCTTTTGAAAATGTCAAGCCCCCTTGTTTAAGATTTAATTCCTAAAGCTGATTTTATGGTTTGATTAGGTCGAGCCACTTCTACATTCTCAAGGGCCCTTCCACTTTTTTCTCATGGATGGGTCTTCATACATTAAACTTTGATTTTCCTTGCAACTAGGTCACTAACCTTCGATTTGGTAAATTGATACTTAATTTATGAGCAATCAAGTCACTCCATTCGAGTTAGGTCAATGGTCATACCAAGATTAGCTGATTTAAGAATAATTAATTTAGTGGATGAGTTGATTTATAGCATATTTGGCAAATCATAATTTTTTTGTGCTAATCAAACATACTTGTTATTCACACATTTTATAATATCAAAACTTATTATTCATTTACTATTCACACATTCTGTAAGCCTCACAACTTATAAGCACTTCACACATGCACTTAGAATATGAAAACACAACATTACATCTTATGTGAAGACGACATTTCCCTTTCACCCCTTTGCTATTTCTATTTCCAAGATATTAGCTTTCCCTAATAATTTAAAGGACGTCTCTGGATCAATGATGAGGAGAAAACTTCACATCCGCCATCAATATTGTAAGTGTTATGCCCTAACTCCAATTAATTTTGGACATAAACACCATAAATACATACATACA
>CAIGRB010035065.1:39100-56532 GCA_903798255.1 Fraxinus quadrangulata | reverse complement strand
CTAAGGGGCTCTTTACTTGCGAATATGCATTGTTTTTAAGTGCTTGATTAGTATAATTTAAAAGGTTGCTATCAAAGTCAACATTGTAGCCCTTGCTCATTATCCTGCGCCATTACTATTTGTCGTTTAGGTACGATGTCCATTTTTCTCATATCGAACATATATTTCTAAATATTTGAATGTTGAATTATAATTAATTTTAATCATACATTTAATTAGATTCACAATATTTATTAATTTTAACTATATATTATATAAATTTTCAAAAAATTGATTTTGGCACCACATCAAAAGCCACACCTGCCATTCAGTAAACCTGACTGCAAAATTCCCACTTGTTCCATGTGAAGTAAAAAGTCATTTTTACCCACCACTAACATAATGCAAAAGATTAGTTGAGGGCATTTGTGGGAATTTTCGCCTGACACCTTCTGAAAAGTTGGTCTACCATTACCTGCAAATCTGAATTTAGTAATGTAAAGAAAATGTTGTTTATATGTAACGGTCAAATTTGTAATTAAATTAAAATCAAGTTTCTAGCCGGACCAGACATACGCTAAAACTTTTGTCAACAACCTTTGAATCAAAATCCTTTGTGGTCACTACACGTGGATTTTTTTTGTAGTTGATCCATTAAACCTTCCACTAAGCCACTTTAAGGGTGGTATTGCGGTAGCAAAACCATGGGAGCAAGCTGAAAGGCGGATTTGAACGGTGGTAAAGTGGCCCACAATACCTATACATATCCACTCTATAAACAGGCCCCAAAAACCAGAAAAATTTCAGCAAGAAAAAACAGTAGAGGCAAAGGTAGGGCAAAATTAAGATTTTGATCATGTTAAGCTTTGGGTTTGAGCACCTTAAGGTTGTTCCTAACCTAATGCTTGGGATTATACGTCAAATTGTGCTCAAAGATGAAGAAAAGACGGTGCAATGCGTACAAGTTACTGAAATTGTGGGTACTGTACCTTAAATCTGTTGATTAGTACAAGTTGTACTTTGATATTATTTAAAAAAAGTGGGTAACGTCTCTCTGCGGAAAGAGTATCATAAAATGGAAATTGCAGGGTAATGAAGATTGAAGAAAATAAAATTCGCATCCATTTTCTATACTTTCCTTATGCTGTCGACAAATTAGTTAAACATTCAGCTTCCTCATAAAAAAATGCAATACAGGATATAAATGCAACATTTTAGAACCTCATAAATCAGCAATTTGATGTAGACACGACTGCAAGTTAAATTTCAATGTATCCTGTGTACCACAAAATTTATATACTAATAGGAAAGTTAGAGAAGTCCAAATAAGATGCAAGTCAAGCACATTTTTCAAGCAATCACTAGTAATTTCGCAATGTCATTCTTCAATCTTCATTACCCTGCAATTTCCATTTTCCATTTTACATGTATATTGGGTTCCACAATAGGTGATGTAACAATAGTTTCCAAGTCTGAGGCTATCATTTATGTTAGATAATGGAACTTAAGGTTTGTTTGGATTGTTATTAAATGCTTGGGGGCCTTAACCTTATTGGGGTCATTTTGTCCACGCGGCCTCTTTGTGTTTGAGCTCAAGCTCATTGGTTTTTGTCCTCTACTTGCATCATTTGAGGCTTAAATGAAATTACGCTTTGTTATAGGAGGCTAGATCTTGATGGAAACTCATCGTGAACTTCACAAAAAATCCTAATTAATCAAGTTTATAGACAGGAATGGGCTAAGATATCTACATCGAGGCAAGGATGAGGATCACGGTCCCTGTCTCATTTACAATGTTTAATTAAAAAAAAAACTGCAACTGGGATCGTGATTAGTCCATTAGAGATTAGGTTTATAATGTACATTAGTCCATTACAAATTGTGGGCTTGGGTAGGAAACAATTTCTACAATTGGACCAACTCTCAAATTGCAATGTAGTGTATGACATAAACGGGAATTATTCAAAAATTGGAACCTTCACCCGCATCCTCGCATATGCCGTTTGGGAGGGAGAAATACGACGGGGAATCTCGGCATGGAGGGGATGAGGACGGAAAATGTGATCTTCGTCCTGAATCCGCTCAACTCGAGGATCATTCAGAATGAAAACAGTAAAATATTTCAATTCTATCATTTTGGGAAGAACCAAAAAAAATAAAAGAGACATACACCTATAACTAGTCTAAGTTATCATAATTAAAGATACATTAAATATATGATTTTAATTTTTTACTGTACAGGATCATGGCTTGATTCTGGATGAATTTTGATTTTCTTCCTCTTCAATATGTGCTCTCATCAGAAAATTACTTGTGAAGCTATGCAAATATCAGTTGTGAATTGAATCCAATGAAATGAACGATTATTAAAAGAAATTTTATTTTGGGACAGAGCCCCTATTTCCGTTTAATGAGGGCAAGATTTAAGCCCAAAATGTAATAATATAGAAAATGTGACCATTTCTTACAATTATTTCCTACACTCATAAGCCAAAAGATAATCAATTCTTATATTTTTAATTTAAATTTCAACTCGACTTTTTACTATACAAATACAAAGATTGTACCCTGCTTATCCTTACTAATTTTATACGGGGAATTTGAAATTTTTGCAAACAAAATTAGAAAACGAGTTGAGAATATAAGTATGACAATGAGCAAAAATTGATATCTTCAATCAATGTAGTGCAAGAAAAAATAAAAAAATTGTACCAGGAATATAATTACCCTTTTTGGAATGAAATAGACCTTTTTTTGGATTATTTTAACATTTCAATTAGACATTCTTTGCGTATATGTCACGTCGACATTTAATGTTTTAAATAGACATATACAACACTCACAATATTTAAAAGTTGGGGACATGATTGCCATCCTTATAAATGGTCGGGGATCCCTGGAGTAATTTACCCATCCATGATTAGGAGGTAATTTATATATATATCTTTTTCTCATATAATAACGTCAATCATTATCATCCTCATCTTCACTATTAATTTGCAAACTTTTATATAAGCCCACCGTTATAAAGTGTCCATTGAAACATAGAGTTAATAGCCATAAATATCTTCTCTTATAATCAGTGTTTAAAAAGCGTGAAACGTGATTAGGCGTGGAAGCGAAACTTCAAATTTTATAAATTTAAGCGAGCCTAACGGGGCCTAGTCGTTAAAAAAAAAAATTCCTATTTTTATTATTATTTAAAAAATTTCATCATTTTAAAATTATTTAATAATTAAACTAATACATATCAAATATCTAAAATTCTAGAAGACTATAGTTACTTAATAATTCGTACAATTAGTCAAATATACCATTTTTAAGTTTTCGAAATGCAATAACTAAACTATTTTTCATGATTTCAATTTTCAACAAAACAAGTTATACTTAAAATATTTATATGAATTTCATATATATTTTGTAGTTTTTAACAAAATAATGATTCTCAAAATTACAATTACATTATATAGATAGCATCATAACTTAAATTTTATTTAGCTCTTTATCGAATAAAGTTATTTTAACTTTCGTACAGATAAAGTTTTTTTTTAAAAACTTAAAATTAAAGTCAAATATTTTTTTAAAAAAATAAAAATTAATAAACTAGGATCAAATAAAAAAAACTTTTTAAAAAAGGGAAAAAAAATTAATAAAACGTGCCTAAATAAACGAAAAAGCGAAGAAAAAAAATCAACTATTTAGGAATTGCAAAATAAAAGCGTCTAGGCGCGAAGCTGGGCATGTTGCCCGAGCTTCGAGCTTAGGCACCACTTAGGCTAACTTTTTAGAACGCTACTTATAATCATACATCATCATACAATAATGTCAAAAGAGCATTAAATCCAAAAAAGAAAGCACAAAATAGTATTAAGGTTAAACTTTAAACCACGGGATTATTCTTCGATATTCCAAGTCAATATCATTGTTCTTCTTTGGCAACCAAAAAAGTAACTCCAGAGTCCAACGGAGAGATAGAAGCAAGGTAAAACCATAACAGCAATTAAACAAATACAAATTTTTAGGACTTTTGATGGAGTAAAATGAAGCGATTCAAGCGGATGAAATAAGTCCATGCATCTGACTTTCGTTTATCAACCTCCTCGGCATAGTCATCTTTGAATCATCTACATTCACAAATCAAAGGATGACATATGAAAATAAGAATAATCAACTATAATTTGTTGAAGAACCTTATAATTCAACCACACAATCCAATGTACCCACAATTACTATATACTTGTCCATTACTCATTTCTCTCAATATATTAATTAAACCGTTTATAAATATTACCCAACCAGAAGGAATCGGGGATGAGATTAGTATAAGGTGAACGCAAGACTGTTTTCACATGATGGTTATGAAAAAAATGGTGGGTTCAGAACCAATCTCTCTTATTGGAGTTGGATTGAAGATGCAGAGAAAATTTAACGCAAGTGGATTCTGCAAAAGAGAAGGCATGCTTAGTTTAATTTTGATTAGCAACGGAGTACACAAGATAAGTCATTCTCTAATACAATTTTGATCTGCACTATAATCAATTAAGACTCTAGTATGAAGTTTGAAGTCTTTGTTGATAATAATATTCATTTGACAATACAATTTCTGAAGTTGAATACAGCTAATAACATTAACCTTTTTCTTCTTTAGTTTGAGGAATTTTTGAAGATTGAGAAGCAACTTCTTCTTGTTCAGAAGAATCAGAATCATAAATGATTTGATTCTCTTGTTTTATTTTCAAGAGAACTACTTCTATTATAACATCTCTAATTTGATTTTGAAGAATTGAAATTTGAAATTTCATCTCATTGATTTCTGATCTTAAATCAGAACTTGATGCTGAGAAAATATTGAGGATTCGAATTTGAATCTACTCATAATATTTTTAATACTATGAGGATCATTAAATTCATAAGATTTTGAAGGAATAAGAGATTGAAACTTTTTCTTTAGTTGAAGATTTTCAATTTTCTCAACTATTTCTTGAATAAGTTCTTTTTCCTTTGTAAGAACATTTATGGTTTTGCAACTACAAATTTCTTTAGATTGATTTGAAGAAGAGGATGATGAACTAGAACTAGTTTCAACATTAGAATCTTCTTGATGTTGATAAACAATTTCTAATTCAGAGTGAAGAATTTTCTTCTTCTAAAAAATTGATAAGATTGAGAAGTACAAGTTTAATATTTTTATCTGAAGATTATTAATCTTGCTTTTCATAGGATATGTATTGGAATAATGTCCCTTTTGCTTGAATTTCCCGCAAGTGACATTAGAATTTTCTGAAAAAAATTCTTTGAAAATCGTTTTAAAAATAATTTTTTGAATAAGAAGGTTTCTGAAAATTCTTTTCTTTTTGAAAATATTTTTTTCTTTTTTAAGAAGGAAAACCTTTTCTTTTCACTTTTGAAGAATGGGGAATAATTTTCTCAAGGCCATATTGTTCATAGAATGATTCAAGTTATTTGTGACTTTCAGATCTTCCTTATTTTAATTTGACTTTGAGTTTTAAATCATTGCAAAGTGCAAAACCTTCTTTATTGAAAAAATGAATAATTTCTTCATATGTAAGTTCATCATATGGAATATTTTCTTAATATTGGCTTCTAATTGAAGTTCTAACTTTTTTTACAAAAAGTTTTGGAAGTCCATATATAAATATTTCTTTCTAATAAAATTGATCACAATCTTCTCGTAATAAGACATGTGATAAAAACATGTCTTTATACTATCGAAAATCATGAAGTTTTGAAATCTAGGATTCATAAGAATTTTGGACTGTCGATTCATTACATCAACATGTACTCCGATGAAATGATTGATAATATTGTAGATAAGGACATTAAAACTGTCATTCTCTCCAATTTCATTATTTTAGAGTTCATTATCTTTTGCTTTTCATTTGCGCTAAAATAATTTCCCCACCAATTATTTAGCTGACCCATAAATCCTAATAATAGATTTAGGGTTGTAGTTTTTGGACAAATATTTTTTTGCTCTATATGTTTTCCAATACATAGACATAACTTCTATTTGTCTAAAAATTTGCTATTCTGTTAGGCCATCAATATTCCATTTGACCACAGAATCACTAGAAAAGGCCATTGGAGATTTTACTTTTTCTTCAAAAAGTAAATCGGGTGCAGTATGTTGAGGGGTAAAATGGAGAAACTTCTAAATATGAACCTTTTTAATTTATTGATAAAAAAAATTTCATTTTCATTTTCAATAAATTGAGATTCAATTTCATCAATTGTATTGATATTTTTTGCAGGAGAAGGAGATGATAATTTAGATAATTGAGTTACAAGTTCTTTTAAAACTTGAGTCTCATTATCTAGTTTTTCAAATTGAGAAATCATATTTGAAAGATGAGGTTTGAATAAAACACTGACAGGAGTTTTTCCTTTATCAGTTGATTTTGATATAGATTTTCCAGAATTGGATTTTGGAATTGCGTTTTCAGTATTAGAATTTAATTCCATTTTGTTTAACTGAGAACACATAGATTGAAGAACGGCATTTATATAATTGTTCTGAACTTGAACATTTTTTATAACTTTAGATACTACTTTAGAATCATCTGATCTTTCGCTAGATATTCTTTTGAGAGGAGATGCAAGAATTCCAGTATTTCCTTGGGAAACTATAATTTCTTGCATATGAGGATGAATAGTTTGAAAGGTATTACCCTTAGGTATTTTTCAAATCTTTTTTGAAGAATTTGTATTTTGAATAACTTTAGATTTAATGCCTTTTTTATTATAAACTTTAAAATATATGCACTCATAAAAATTTAAATCTTCTGGAAAGTTTTCAAATTCTTTCTAGTGGGATTCAATTTCTTTTTTAGAAGAACTTTTTTGAAATATTTTTCTTAAACTTTTGACTTCAAGGATATTGTCAATAATGAATTAATTTTTTCTGTCGATAGTAGAAGAAATAACATTACATTGCTGATCAATCATTTCTGAAGGAGGTGCCATATTAGATAAAGTTGGAGAACCACGTTGATCTAAATCAATTTCTTTATCAGTTTCATAATAAGTTTTTGAAATATTAGAGTTAAAATCAACTTCTTTTAAAGTAGTAGAAAATCTAGAGGATTGAAATGTATTTTGCCTAGATCTATAATCATATCTACATGAATGAGATCTTTGAATAGTATTTGAAAATGATGGTTTGTCAAAGATAACTTTAACATTTCCATCAAGAAAATCTCATTCTAGTCCACGAGATTGAAGATTCCAAAAAATAAGTTTGGGAATCATAACGTTTGAATGAAATGAATTCACTTCAATCAAAAGACTTTCGTCTCTTGGAGAAGATCGAAAAGCTCGAATATTGAGTTAAGTGTTCAAAAACTTGTAATATATTCGATATATTAAAACAAAGACTTTTGAACGATCATCAACATAAAAATTCTTGGTTTGAATTTAAAGATTAAGAGCATTAAGAATTGCTCCATCTTGAAGACTAATTGAAAATTTTGGATAACGATTTGAAAATACTGGGCCACTTTCGAGGTTAGGCTCAAGTATGAATAGTGATGAATGTTCAAACCTTAAAAGTCTTTTGTCTCTTAAGGTTGAAAGAATTGGAATGTCTAGATCAAGTCTAAACAGAGGTTTGACTGCAATTTGAACAAGTCCAACATGAAAATATTTAAATTTCTTCCTATGAGCTTGTATAGCTTCTTTTGAAAACAAATTAATAGAGATAGTTTGATGTTTGATTGGAATAGTTTACTCCAAAGTTTTAATAACATAATTTTGAGTAAAATCAAATTTTCCTATCTCATAGAACTTTTATCAATCTTTGGGATAGTCCAATTTTGAAGTTTTTGATCTATCTAAGCTATTTGAAGTTCATTTGAATTGAAATCATTTGATGTAGATGCATGATTTTAATTTGATTCTTCATCGTCATTTCGCCGGCTGCTTCTGCCAGGAAAATTCAGCAACATAAGCAAAGGATGCAAGGAAATAAAAAAAACAAAGGCACTGGATTCAAGCTCTCAATATTTCCATCAGCAGATGATCAATGATCTCTGCTTGTTCAATCTAAAATTTGCTCCAGGTAATAAATTTATTTTGTTGTTCTCCTGCCTTGATATTTCTATACCTATTTCAATCTGAACAGCAAATATTTCATGTGAAGATCCAGATAAGAGTTATCTTTCCAGATTATAGTTGGTAAATTTCATGGCGTCTTCTATATTGGTATACTGAACTGGTGATGTATATAAATGGTAGAACGTCCAAGTTTCTTGTTTCTCAATCTTGCTTCTGTCTCTCCGTTGAAATTTGGAGTTGCTTTTTGGGTTGCCTAAGACGAACAATGATATTGACACAGGATATTGAATAATAATCTTATGGTTTTAAGTTCAACATAATATAAAATAAATTAACAGAAATTCTTATAAGTAAATTGAAAGCTTAACAAAAAATGCATTGTTCTATTAGAAATAGATTGTGTCATACTTAATTAAAAAGTGACACAAAATGCTAAGTCACTTTTTGATGAATTAAGCCTAGTTGAAGATGTATTTGTCTTTGCATATGAATTATAGTGCTTAAATTTGAAATTGACATACAATGTCACTTTTTTGTAAAGAATATTGCAAGCTAGCTATCTCATTTGAATTCTTTTTGGATTATGAAAAAGATGCATACAAGGTCTTTGTAAAAAGTGATATAATATAACACTTTATTTGTGTTGAATATGAATTATTGTCTTGAAATTTGAAAGTGACATAAATGTCACTTTTTTTTTCTGAAGAGTTGAGAGTTAAAAAGTATCATGTCACTTTGGAGTACAATTACTAATATAAAACATTTTAGTATTGCTATTTTAAGTTCTTAGAGTATCACCAAAAGACTTTTTAGATATAAGATACTATATATACTATATATATACTATAAAAAGTCAACATTTAAAAGTATGGTCCAAAAGACATTTTAAATTAACATTTTAATTAAGAGAATGGATTTGGCTATCCAAATTTGGAGAGTTAAACCAACTCTCTGTAATTAAATACATTCAAAATATTTCAATTTTCAATAGAGGAAAATAATATAATAATTTGGAGGGAAGCTAGCGAAAATAAAAAGATTGGAAAAACAATAAATAATTTTTTGGGAGTAATAAAATTAAATGTTAAATATAAAGAGTCGTTAGAGTACTTAAAAATTTTGCTCTCTAAATTGAAGAATATGCTCTTTAAAAATAAAAAATCTATTGAAGATGCTCTTATAAGAAACAGTGTATTATTGTCATTTGTATGCGATTCCATCAATAAAATGAATGTTGTATTCTTATCTTCTTCCCATAAGCTAAATTAGACAACAAAGTTTTGGAATTCAAATTAAATGTGTATGTCACTTTTTTTAAGGACAACAAATTGACTATTTTTCTTCTTTAAATTCTTATTTTTGTGTTACCTCCTTTGGCTTATTTAAGGCTATGTTTCTTCACCGGTCGGATGAGATTTTTGTTATCCTTTTGAAATATTAACGGTTAACTTTGATTCACTCTAAATATGCACATTCTCTTCAAACAAGATTGTTCTCTAATCCGAAATTAATATTCCTGAACCTCACTATCAAAGAAATAACTCATTAAATGAAAATCATTAATCAACATGTCTTTCTCTCTGTTTCAAACTAGTCTTACTTCGTGTCAAAGTACTTATACCAAGCATACCCCAATCAACAGTATGTCTTTTATTTTTCTTTGTTCTGCGTTCTAAATGTTGGAATAATTGATATTATTTATAGTGAATTGGAATAAGTCTCCAATAGGTGCGTCGATTGAGCACGACTTTTCAAATATAAATGGTTCATGTCAAAGAGTTGTTTCAAATGGATGGGACAAATTTTGATAAGGTGTGATCTAGACGATCAATTTTGAAATGATGTTATCTAATGGTTGGAATTAATTTGGCCATAAGATGTGACCCTTCGAAAAGACATATACAAATCTATAAATGGAGATCTTTAGTTCCATTTCTTTCCTACTCCAAATCAATTTCAAATATTTGATTTCTAATTTTTTTCTTTCTCCAAATTCCGTTAAAATAATTTCATGTTCAATATTTTCCATTTTAAAAGAACACGGTCAAGCGTTGGTTCGCCCGACAAAATTTATACTGTGCTACATAAATTTTTAAAGAAGCGTTGTATCTTGGGAAAATGATGCATATTTGATCCTGTTAGCACTCGTGCAAGGGACGAAATTCATCTTTAAGATATTTGTATTCGCATACCTTACTTCATTTTATTTCCTTCGTTTTTCTGCATTTTAGTAAGTTGTGATATGTTCATTATTATACACGTACCATGGTTTCGGTAAGTCGTTACTCTTTTCGTATTGGGATGCACATGTTTTTGGTTAACGAAATATAATTCATGCACGAATTTATCCAACACTACGTCTATCACATCATTGTCACCTCTGTGATTCTTCTCCGCCTCTATATTCTTATGATTCAATGGAGTTTCGTCCTTGGCATTGCCACCATATGGTTGCAGTATATGTGCCAAAATATTTTTTCTTAATATAGAACCTCCACAGTCTCCAGCGATAATCATGAAAAGATCCTGGAAGCAGAAGGATTATACGTAAACCAAAAAACCTGGAAGTAGGAATCAAAGTTTCAAATTAATTTTTGCACACAAATTATAGACTTACAAACTAAAACTCCAACGGAGGAAGTCGGTGGCACGCAAATGGCAAGTCACAAGCAGCTAAGCAAGTCCACGACGTGCAGAAATAATTAGAGAAATTGGGTGAAAATTGAAATCAATTCTCGTGAACCAATATATGATGGTTTTGGATTTTGGGCAATGGCTAATGGGCCTAATGTTATTTTGAAAAGGGCCTAAAACAACTTAAGCCCACTAGTTAAAAAAAAAGGCCCAAACCAATTTCAATCCATCTTCTTCATTCTTTTTGCAGTCTATCCATGCACCATTTCACAGACAGCCGTCGATTCTGCTGCATTTTTTACGAAGCCAGCATGAGCTGCCGCCCTAGCTCGCTAGGTGTTAGCTCCGCCACTGGGCACGAGGGTGAGTGGTAGGTAGTGTAAACAAACTGAAGTTGTAGGTCAATGTTTTAAAAGACAAATTTGGAGTGAATAGAGCCATTTTAGAAGGAAAAAAAAAAGTTGAGTCCCATTTTATCAAAAATTTATTTTTTTCAAAACTCATTTTTAACCACATATTCTCTAATAAAATAATATTACACATAAATTAAAATATTTTTCTTCATTTTTAACCACACATTCTCCAAAAATTGCTATTCAAAAATGCAAAATTTATCTCGAAATGAGACTCAAACAAGGACTAAGAGGGTAATTAATTTGATGATTAAAGACATAATTAGGTTCTAATTATTTTCTTTTTTAAAATAGTTGACCTAATTATCCCTTGTATAAATTGTATCCAACCCAAGCCCACAATTTGTAATGGACTAGTGGACATTGATTTATGTAGGTATCTTATTTGTTTATTTGTTTTTTAGGTAGAAAATTCATGCATATTTTTTTATTGTATTTTTTTCGTATACTTGATGCATTCGTGCTTTAAAATAAAACAAAAAAATAAAAATGCGTGACATTGTTTTTACAGCTTAATATATAATATACTTGAATTTGTTTATTGTAATCAAGTATGAGTTTAATTGATGAGCTGTAGCATAGTTTTTGTTGTCGATTTAGGTTATTTATGGAGTACTTAGTATATGTATCTTCATGTACCATCTGCACTTCGCACACCATGATATTGTTTGTGGGACTCTACCGCGTGTGTGAGATTTGGGATGACAATCACATGTTAGTAAGGTGACTTTGAACATGAATTGACTATGTATTAGACATAATCTCAAGTTTATCTCCGGTAATAAAAAGCTCAACATTTTATGTTCTTCTTCGTAACCTATTTGATTCGAGCAATTAAGAGTACGAGGTTTCTCATAACTTGGTGTATATGGTCAACTGACTTAGATTAACCGGCCTAAAGCTCACTTCATGGGATCATTTTAATTGCTTAATGGAGAAAAGTTTGCACTTAATAATGAGCTTAAAATATTAAAATATGCTCAAAGTCCGAGGGAGAAAACAATTATCCATACAAAATGAGCTTTTCTTTATAGGTCCTAATGTGCTTTCAATAGTTTGACTTTCATAAGTAGAGGAATATACTTATTGACGGTGATGTTTAGTATGTTCTTTCTCACAAAATTAAGGTTTGAAATCCTGCTTACAAATGATTAGTGACACTTTACACACATGGGTCACTTATACAATTTATTTCATGTTAACTTGAACTGAGTATGTGGAAGGGTTTACTGTACATTGATTATACTTATGCATGCTAACGACTGCATTTTTGAGTGATTATATGTTAATGTTAAAATTTTATTTATCCCTCCGTCATTTGTGACAAAAATGAGGAGAGAAAAGTAAAAAGGGGGAGAGTGAGGGGAGATTAATTAGTAACATTTTTGAATTTTGATTTAGGAGAAGATTAATTGATTTCATTGCATTCCATATCATAATGCTTGTCTGGTTGAGTTTTTGATTTTTTTTAATGCTAATTATTTTTTTTTTTAACAATAGTGTTACGTTTCAATCTAGTTAGTTTTGGTATCATATGCTTCATTGCTATATTTCATGTATCACATGTTTTTACACTGGGTATTTGAGTTATGAATTTCAGGAAATAGGTTTAACAAGAAATGCAAGAGACATGCAGTTTGATAAAGTTTAAGTAGTTTAGATTTTTTTTTTGTTCATTGACTTTTTGTATAGTTTTGTCACATAATGCCAAATTTGGAGTTTGTTAGGTTTTTAGTGTTGGCAATCTTGTGGACAAAATGACTAATTTATAATGTGTTGTAAAAGTCAACGATCTAGGGTTCAATTTGTATAAATTAGGTTATGAGTTCTAGGGTTCGAGCATGAAAATAGAAAAATCACGACGGCTGCATTTTCGCTAGCTTATCGCCTAGACACTGCTCGAGCGATAAAAACATAATCCCCGTCGCTCGTATGTCGCCCGGCTCTCGCTCGAGCTAGAGGTCACCACTCGCCTGTCGTCGAATTTTAGTTCGAGCGACAGGTTTATACAGAAAACCCTAATTTACGTTTTTAAACAGATTTTTTCGGCTCATTCAACTCAATTACCCTCTCTCATAAATATCCAAGCCATTTGACGAAATTCTAAGGTGGTTTTCATTATTTTCATTGCCTCATCTTATTCTCTAAATATCTAAGAACATATTATTTCATTATGATTCATCATTTTCTTCTTGAGATCATATAACTACCTATCTAGGAAAAACATCAAACTCATTGAATCTGAAACACCACCTACTTCCTGTTGGTTATAGGAAGGAACTTTCTCAATTGGATTTCACAAGTTTCTGGAGGTTGAGAGAGGTTGGACTACAAGCGCAGAAAAAGCACAAAGCCTTGGAGCAGGTTCTTGGAATTCCACTGAGAAAAGAAATTGCAGAAGATCTTAGACCAGACCTTGGAGTTAGCAGGAAGTAGATCGGGAAGTCTAATGGAGTTGGCTAGATAGCATCTGATTGTAACTCACTTCGTATTGTCTATAGTGGAGGTAGCTGACTATATCCCGAAATTTTTACCTAGTTGGGGTTTCTCCGTCAGATGCTATCTAGCCAACTCCATTAGACTTTCCGATCTACTTCCTGCTAACTCCAAGGTTGGACTACAAGCGCAGGAAAAGTATAAGGCCTTGGAGCAGGTTCTTGGAATTCCACTGGCCAAAGACAATTGCAGAATATCTTGAACCAGACCTTGGAGTTAGCAGAAAGTAGATCGAAAAGTTTAATGGAGTTGGCTAGATAGCACGTGACTGTATCTCACTTCGTATTGTCTATAGTGGAGTTAACTGGCTTTATCCCAAAAATTTTACCTAGTTAGGGTTTCTCTGTCATCATATCGGTGTTTATTATTGCTTTCCTTATTACTGCGGTATTTAGAATAATTGGACTTGTATGATTAATCATTTAGAAATAATTAAAAGTGACTTGTTATTTGTTAATTGTATAATTCCGCACATAGGGTCAAAACCAAAAAACGGATGAGTAACATCCATTCGGTAGCTTAAAAGCCGTTAATTTGGTCATCCATAACTTTCAAGTGGTATATAGAGCGACACCCGATTTTTCAGCTTTGAATTAGTAGTATGAAAATTTTAAAATATATATATATACATTGTTGTTATAGTATTTTATTATTTTTGTGTATATTTATTTATTTTTTATTGCATCCGGTTCGACCCCATATTCGACCTTTTAATCCTTTTACCTTTTTCAGGCTGATGTTAGCATCAATTTTCAAAATATTGTTCAAACACATTCTCTATTCTTACTTTACAAATACATTTAATAAACTAAAGATTTCAATACTCCTTAAATTATTCAAATCATAATTGAATTAATTGACTATTGACATGTAAAAAAACATATTAAATAAAAGATGAGGAAAAATGATACATGTTTTTTTAGGGTGGGATGTGGTGGGATGCAGTGGGGAAGAAGAAGTTGAATTTTGAAAAAAAAAAAAAATTTATTTTCTTCTCTCTTCTTTTTAAAATTATTCTAATTATTTTATTGAGAAAACTTAGTTACCATTGTTCCCTTTTAATTGGTCATGTGGTCAAACTAAAATTTTCTCGTTAACTAACGATCCTTTGGACGGAAATCGTCCAAAGGTCCTTCTACCGTGTAGGATTTAAAGGTTTGGTAACAGTGTTTCTACAAATGAAAGTTAGGATAATAAATGCAACTATTTGAAATTGTAACTGGAATCATCCCTTGAATTAACTAGTATTAATGTTGCAACTACAACTTTTGTAACGAAGTTTGTGTATGAAAGGCAACGATAACTCAACCAATATATAACTAATTGAATGCATACTGATCCTCCACTATTTTGGAATTTCTTATAGACATTTTACTAGATGGTCGAGTTTTCAATCATAAACCGATCTACATTTTCTAAGTTTAATCTACAATTTATTGGGCTAATTATTGTCATGTAGGCTGATGAATATTCTTTAACACTCACATGAATGTTGAGACATTGCACATTTTAATTCTCATCTTGACTTGAGTCTTTTAAAGCTATAACTCAATTGCAAGAAAGCAAAGATTATTAAAACTTTACAGTAAAATTCAAACAAAAACAGTAACATCCCCTTAAGCAAATTTTCCTTTTTACGACAAAATTAAACTGATCGCTAACACAATTAAATAGTAACATCCCCTTAAGTAAAAAATATGAACCTTCATTATAATTAAAAAGTGATGTAATTAACAAACAGTATGGTATGGTGTGAATATATTACTGTTTATGAAATAAAGGATGCAAAAATGATTTGAAACAGTTAACCACTAACACAAATTAACACGAGTAAATGCAAAAAATTTAAATCCCCATTAAATTGGCATTAGAGAATTTTCCAAGATATCCCATCAAGAACAATGATATTGATGGAAAGATATGCCACTTGAATCCCCATAAAATAACTTCTACAGTTAGTGAATTTTATGCAGATAATTTACTCTTCCCACAACCAATACTAGAAAATATGTAATAAAAGACTCCCAGGAAGAATTCCGAGTAATCTCAAGAGTAGAGGATATAACACAAGACAAAGTGAGATAAGTTGCATTTTCCTGTTTGCCTTTTCAAACTAAAGTTGACAATCATCGCAATTTACACCACAAAAGAAGACTTAAGATGCTTAATAATAAAGGATAGAACACAAGACAAAATGCAGCACTCTGCAATTTCCAGTTTAGCAATATAAACTCGAGCTTGAAGTTGTCAATTTCCAATCAGCAATAGCAAGTTGTCACGAAATTTTCAATGTCAATCTCAACTCCTAATAAAAATCAAAATAAGGCGAAAATATACTGGCGCTTAGCACATTGAATGAAAATCAAAAGCAACAGAAGTTCAACTAGCGATCAAATAAAAACTCAAGTTATTAACATTCTGGAATTTTTTATCACGGAATTCTTTGGCTGTAGAAAAATCAGAGGACTTATTCCCATCTTTAACCGGTATACCTACCATTGCAGAAGTTCCAAAGAAAAGTTAGTATCAACTATCAAACAAAAGAGTTATCAATATTCTTGAATAGTTCATTCCACTAGCATTCAAGAGGAAAGGAGATAAAAGAACTTGTTTAATTTGTCTGCTAGTAAAATTTGTTTTCTGAGTTTTCCTCCTATCTTTCAATTTGCCACGATCAACACATAATTGAATAAAACATATACCATCAAAAGTTTTTAAGAAACAGAACAAAGTACAAGGAACTTGGAGCAGACTACTGGTTCACTAAAACTGATATTATGCTAGTTGACAGTCAAGAAAAAACAACTGTCACGTGCATGGCAATTAGGAAAGAATAATCTTGGTTTCGATCTTCACATGAAACATCAGCCACTTCACAAGAACATAAAAATGTTGAGATTTACAATTATATTTACCTTTCTTTGAGTTTTATGCCAGCAAATCATTACTGAGTTTTTCTTAAATGCAGCGTATACAATTACGTGCTTCAGATACGTATACTTGAGGTAGATGTTTCAAGGTCACAAGTAAAAAAATGATTTATATTGTTCATCTTGTCTGAACTATCTAAAAATGACTTCCCCACCTTTTAATGGTAACATTTAAGAAGTTTCAAAAGCAAAATCAATTACAATTATTTAAGAATTTTATACCACTAGACTAAAAGTGAAGTTTCATATTTTCACATTATGTAGGACTAGAGAAGAAGTAAAACATCTTCATGGACAGGCTAAGGGCTTGTCAGGAGGAAATTAAAAGCAGAATTCTGACCCTTTTTTTGGAAATTTTTTGACTGTATTTGGTCAGTTGGGACCCATCTGTGAGAGTGTTGGTCAAAAAATTCGGAGACAAGTGGGTGAGCAACGGTAAAAAAATTGATGGAAATTTCCTCCAACAAGGCCTAAAACAATAGGAATTTTTTTTATTTTTAAATGGTGCTGCAATTTGGAAGAATAATCTTCATGTGAAATAAATATTTGCTTCTCACTCATATTATTAGTAAAAATATTAGGTATGAGAATATGCAGAAAAATTAATACCTGTCAAGCAGGCGTTGTAGTGCTTGAAGCAATGGAGTAATGATAAGCTTAAATCGCTTCGATGGGTGGTTTTCTGTTTTTGCGACTCAATCTTCCTGGCACAATCTTCAGCTTTTACACGAGTATGATACAATTCCATTATGCCTAGGCTTGCAATGCCTGCAAAAACCTCTGGGACTTTCTCAAGACTTGTGCATTGCTTCAGGTACAAACATGTGAGCTGGGGGAAGTGATGTGCAGAAGCCTCCCAACTACCTAAATCAGTCTTTACAATTTGCAAGACTTTGAGAACAGGGAA